>VMDO01018876.1:0-41141 GCA_007922755.1 Pedetes capensis
GTACAACCAGAGTGCTCCTTGGAAGCAAAAATGGCCAGACTGCGTCTTACATATTTCGGACATGTAGTCAGGAGAGAACAATCCCTGGAGAAGGACATCATGTTTGGAAGAGTGGCAGGTCAACGGAAAAGAGGAAAGCCCTCCACCAGATGGATTAACACAGTGTCTGCAACAATGGGCTTAAACATAAATAAGATGGCTTGCCTGGCACAGAATCGGCAAGTGTTTCGATCTGCTGTACATAGGGTCGCTATGAGTCTGAGTCGACTCGATGGCACCTAACAACAACAAGATTGAGTGTAGTGATGCATGGTTATAATCCCAGCAACTTGGGAGGTGGAGGCTGGAGGATCGCAGGTTTGAAGCTAGAGGCAGCCTGTGTAATTTAGTAAGACTTTGTCTCAAAATTAAAAAAAAAATGTACTGGAAGAACAGTCCAGTGGTAGAGTACTTACAAAGTATGTGTGTGCAAGTTCCTGGGTTCAATCTCCAAGTATTGCAAAAAATATCATTTTTCTGACATATCCATGTTTTAGGGTCTTATTGAAATAGATCCTGTTTGAAAAAGCAAAGAACAGGGAAATACTGTACATTCTTCTTACCATGTGTACTATCTTAGGGACCAAGGGCCTAATGTTCCTTTCAGCACAATTGATGATTTTTAAAATGACAATAGTATCAAATTCTACTTTTGTATCTTTTCAGATTTGTTCACACAAACAATTGCTAGAAACCGTAGAGTTGCAAGAAGGATGTGGGTGCTGGAAGGGATACATTGCTTGGTATAGAGAAACAAATGAACAGATGGCTTTTGGTAAAAATATGACTTCTTTCACTTAATAACTTTGGCAAAGTGACTTGTTCTTTCTGATCTTCATTCTCCTCATCTGTAATATTTAGACAATAGTATTTTATCTTGTGGAGTTACTATACAGATTTGAGATAGAAGGTATCTTATATAGATAGTGTCAGTACATTAGTGGATATTTGTCTCAATCCATTTGGGCTTCTGTAACAAAATACCACAGTCTGGGTAATTTATTAAACAACAGAAACTAGTTCCTACAATTAATGATGCTGGGAAGTCCAAATTCAAGGCAGTAGATCTGGTGTCTGCTTAGGGTTTACTTTGCTTCTAAGCTGGTGCCTTTTTGCTCCATCCTCCTTGATATAAGGGATGAGGCAGCTCCTTTCAACCTCTCTTACAAGGGTACTATTCTAATTCATGAGGGCTCTGTTCTCATGGTTTAACTATTTCCCAAAAGCCTCTGCCTAGAGAAAGGAATCATAACCACTGATACCAATGAAATCCAGAAAACCATCAGGAAATACTTTGAGAAATTGTGTTCCCCCCAAAACAAAAATACAGAAGATATGGATAAATTTATTAATATATATGATTTTACCATAATTAAACCTGGAGGACATAAGCAATCTAAACAGACCCATTACATACACTGAAATAGAGAAGGTAATAAAAAAAGCCTCCCAACAAAGAGCACAGGACCTGACGTGTTCACAGCAGAATTCTACCAAACATTCAAGAAGAATTAATACTGATTCTCCTCAAATTATTTCAAAAAGCAGAAAAGGAGAGGGCACTCCAAACTCATTCTATGAACCCACCATCACCCTGATACCTAACCTGGGCAAGGATATATTAAGAAAGAAAACTATAAACCAATTTCCCTATTGAACATAGATGCAAAAATTCTCAATAAAATCTGGTCAAACCAAATTCAGCAACATGTAGAAAGGATTATATATCATGACCAAGTGGGATTTATTCCACAGATGCAAGGCTGGTTCAACATATGAAAACTGATCAATGTAATTCCACATATCAGGAGATTTGCAAAACAGAAACCACATGATTATATCAATTGATGCTGAGAAGGCCTTTGACAAAGTGCAACATACTTTCATGATAAAAACCCTGGAGAAGATAGGCATGATAGGAAAATATCAACATCATAAAGGCCATTTATGACAGAGCTACAGCCAATATCATATTAAATGGAGAAAAATTGAAACCATTTCTTCTAAGATCAGGAACAAGACAAGGATGCCCACTCTCTCTGACCTTATTCAGTATTATGATTGAAGCTAGAGCAATCAGATAAGAGAAAGAAATCAAAGGGATACAGATAGGCAAAGAAGAGGTCAAATTGTCCTTATTCATGGATGACATGATCCTTTACCTAAAGGACCCAAAAACTCCTCTAGAAAACTTTTAGACCTAATTAACTTCTTTAGCAAAGTGGCAGGATACAAAATTAACACTCAAAAGTCAGTAGCCTTCCATTATACCAACTGTGACCAAGAAGAGAAGGAAATTAAGACAACAATCCCTTTCATGATAGCCCACAAAAAACTTAATACTTAGGAGTCAATCTTACCAAAGACCGTGGAGATATCTACAAGGAAAACTTCAAAACATTAAAGAAAGAAATCTCAGAGGATACTAGAAGGTAGAAGGACCTCCCTTGCTCATGGACTAGAAGAATCAATGTTGTAAAAATGGCTATATTACCAAAAGCAATTTATAGATTTAATGCAATCTCCATTAAAACCCCAATGACAGGCTTTGCAGAAATAGAAAAAAATAATCCAAAAACTCATATGGAAACACAGAAAACCACATATAGCCAAAACACTCTTAAGCTACAAACTAGTGCAGGCAGGATCACAATCCTTGACCTTAAACTATACGACAGGGCTATAGTAGCAAAAGTAGCTTGTTACTGGCACAAAAATAGACTTGAAGACCAGTGGAACAGAATTGAAGACCCCCAGATACACCAACGCATCTGTAGCCATCTGATCTTTGACGAAGGAGCTTAGCGTGCAAATTGGAGAAGAGATAGCCTCTTCAACAAATGGTGCTGGGAAACTTGGATTTCCACCTGCAGAAAAGTGAAAAAAGACCTGTACCTCTCAATCTGCATGAGAGTTAATTTGAAATGGGTAAAAGACCTTGACATAAAACCAGAAACTTTGAAATTACTAGAAGAAAAGATAGGCAACATGCTCCAACACACAGACATAGGAAAACATTTCCTTAATAAGAGTCCAATTGCTCAGGAAATTACAATAAGAATAGATAAATGGGGTTAGATGAAATTAAAAAGCTTCTGCACAGCAAAGGAAACAATAGAGTTAAGGAAAAGCATACTGAATAGGAGAAAATCTTCACATCCTATACATCTGACAGAAGACTAATTTCTAGAATTTATAAAGAACTCAAGAAAGCAACTCCCAAGGCAACAAATAATCCAATACACAAGTGGGCATAGGAACTGAACAGACAGTTCCTATGAACTATCTCAAATGAAAAAGTCTGTAAGGCTATGAAGCACATGAAAAAATCAATATCCCTAGCCATTAGGGAAAGGCAAATCAAAACAACTCTGAGATTTCACCTAACTCCACTAAGAATGGCCAAGATCAACAAAAAAGAAAATTATAACAAATGCTGGTAAGGTTGTGGAGAAAAAGGAACCCTCTTACACTGTTGGGGGCACTGTAAGTTGGTTCAGCCACTTTGGAAATCAATATGGTGATACCCCAGAAAACTAAAAATAGAGCCATGATATGACCCAGCTATAGCACTACTGGAAATATACCCAAAGGGAGATGAGTCATCATACCACAGAGACACCTGCATATCCATGTTCAATGCAGCACTTTTCACAGTAGCAAGGATATGGAATCAATCAAAGTGCCTGTCAACAGAAGAATGGTTAAAAAAAACTATGGTACATATACACAATGGAATATTACTCAGCAATCAAAAAATGAAATAATGTCATTTGCAGCAAAATGGATGGAACTGGAGAATATCATCTTAAACTAATAAACATAAGCTCAAAAAGAGAAATACCTTACTTTCTCACTCATGTGGGAACTGAATCATACTTAAAGGAAGAAAAAAATCATATATGTAAATTTATATATAAAAATGCACAATTAAACTTAGCAAAGAAGGGATAATATAAAGAGTAGAAGGGAAGAGGGAGGGAATTAGCAGAAGGAAGTAAAGATTGTGGAAGGTGGGATGGGGAGGAGGGTCATTGTGGTGGGATGAAGAGGTAGAGGACGATCTCAATGTAAACAGAACAACATCATGACTACCTTGGAAAAATAGGGGAATATAACTGAAATATGCATTTGAGTTTTACTACATATTAGCCATAAGTCTCCATAAACCTTGTGGGTCGAGGAAAGTATTGCCAGAAATAATGTAAAGGATGCATAATGGAAAAAGCCAATGGTGTATTACTCTGCACCTGACCATCCTTTACTAATAAAGTAAGATTAAAAAACTAAAAGCCTCTGCCTGTTAATATTTTCACATTGGATATTGGGTTCTGTTATGCATTGGATCTATAATGTCCCTAGAGGGCCCGTGGCTTAAAGGCTGGGTTCTCAGTTGATGGGGCTTTTTGGAAATGATTGGATCATAAAGATTATTTATCAACAGATTATCAACTGACATTATTGAGTGGTGGTGGAGACTTAGGAGGTGGGGCATGGGTGGAGGAAATTGTCACTGGGGCTGTGCACTTGAAGGGTATCTTGTCTCTGGCCCTTTCCTTTCTCTGCCTTTTGTCCACCATGGGTTGAACCACTTTACTCCATTAAACACTCCCTGCCATGGTATATTCTACCTCACCACATGGCCTAGAAGTAATGGAGCCTGGTTATCATGGCTGAACCTGAACCTGTGAGCCAAAATAAATATTTCCTCCTTTAGACTCTTTCTCATAGTGATGAAAAGTCTAACACAGGTCCAACATGAATTTTGGGGAGACACTAATATTTAGACCACAGCAGTGCTGAAGTCATGGTTATTTATTGTGCGTCATCATCATCATGTGTAATTCCCAACAGGTAAAGTGTCATGGTTCAGAGAGGAGACTAGAGGGTCAATGCTTGTTGCGTTGCTGCTGGGGGATACAGTTTTAATTCTTTGCATTAGTTTAGTATGCCAGAGACCAGACATATGAAAGGAGAACTCTTTACATCAGGATTGTAGAGTTGACTGCTGTAAACCAAGATTGAGACAGCCTGACCAACCTACTCTTCAGCTGTGGATCTAAACAAGAAAGATCTGGTACCAAGGCAACAAAGAGGGAAGAAAAAAAGCACTTACCTGATTTTTGGCAAATATTTCATTTAATAAGTTTTATTTCATTTAAAGATAAAGCCCAAAATCTCAGCATGGGACAGTTGGAAAAAGATAAGATAAGGAACAGTAAATATGATCCTAAAGACTCAGAAAAGCATGTATCCGAAAATGAAATATTACAGGATCAGGAAAAGTCTTCTAGTAATTATCCTATAGCTTCAGTTGGATTTAAGAAGACTTGTGAATTGAGAGGAGAAATCATAAGTACAGACTGATATGAGAATATAGGGAGATAAAAATAAAGAGGAAAACAGAAATATTAAAAAAGAATTTTAAAAGAAAATAATAGGAGAACTGAGAACATAGCTCCAGTTTTTATGCATCAGCTATATGTATTACATGTACTAACTCATTGAATCTTTAATCTCTATGAGATAGTAATTCTTATTGTCTTTATTTTACAGATGAGGAAACTTGTGCACAGAGAAATGTAGAAACTCATCTGAGGTCACAGAGTTGGTTGAGGGAGGAACCCAAATTGTGAATTCAGGTGGTCCAGAGGGAGTGGCCTATATAATTATGCCTTACTGCCTTGAAGGTTGTTAGAACGGAAACACTATAATCCTAGTAGAAACTGAAACAGTGATGAGAAAACAAACAGGGTCATGCAGAGAATTTAGAGAAAAACAAGAGATGAAAAAAATAATAGAGGAAGGATGTAGAAAACAGATTAATGAGCAAGCCTAGAAGTTACAGATATACTTGTGGGGAAACATAATTAAACAGAACAGAAACAATGGTTAAAGTTATAACTGTTGAAAATTGATTGGAAAGATATTTTTGTATATTTTGTATGTAGACAAATAAGGCTCTACTATTCCAGAAAGATCTAAAAGGAAATCTACACATAAAATACATATCAACAAAGTTTTTGAATGAAAGGAAAATAATTCTCTGGTATTAAGGGAAAAAAGCAAAGAAGTGTTTTTTCCCTATACCTCAAATTTCAGAAGATAATGAACATATATAGAGTTTTAGAAAAAGTCGTGACCAGGGAATTTATAATCAGATAAATTATGTTATATGAGGAGGACTTAACAGAAAAAAATGAAATAACAGCAGCCAAACAACAAAAACTCATAAATTCAAGAACTCAGAAAACATTCTGCATGTCAAGCAATATCTGAAGGCACATTTCAACCACAAACAGATGAAGCAAAAATAGGGATTTTGCAGTGATCAATAACACAAACCATGACTGGCTGGCAAAGTAGTGGATTAAATCACAAAGTTCAAGACTAAGCCACAATTATTTTTAACAACTGCTCATTCAGATTCATAGATAAAGTAATAAGACCATATGTTTCCACAGTAATTCCACATGGACTTGTGTTCCAAACAGAAGATGACTGATTACTACTGTAACTTCCCTAGTTTATGAATTCTGACCAATTCCTGCCTGGACCACACTTGGTAACTTGCGTCCTGGAAATACTGTATGTCTAGCACACCCCTAAACCTTGAAAGTTCCCTTCCCTAACCTCTTCCACCCTGTGGAGACCCTGCTGAGATTTCCTCAGGGTAGTGCTCTGTTCTTCTCAGCAGGTTTACTAAAACCCAGCTTTGTACAATCCATAGCCTTCCTTGCTGTCTTTGTGGGAGAGACAGGGAAGTCTGATAGCACTGGGATACATTAAACATAGAAAATCAGATTATCAAACCTAATGAAAATTGCAAAATATCTTTCACAAAAACAAACATTATCAAGGTAGAAATACTAATAGGTGAGAAATATAAAAATAGGAACTTAGATCATTGGAAAAGTAGCAGTATATAAAATTGTGCTAAATATTTTTAAACATAGTGGACTCTAAATATAGTTAATTTTTATAACTAAATATCAAGTTAAGATATTATGGAAAACATAAATGTAACTAATGTAACTATGAGATCATTGCTTCCAAAACACTAGTAAAAATCTAGTAAAGCTATATACCAGCTATAACAGTAAATAAAAATGTGTAAAACCTCCCTATTAATAGACTAAGATCCTCAGAGTGCATAACAAATATAATCTAAATACTAGTGGTTACCTATAACAAACATGGGGCTGCAATTTAGCTCAGTTGGTAGAGTGCTGCTCTGCATTCTCTGAGGTCCCGAGTTCGATTCTCAGCACTACAAAATGGGAGAAGGACATGGCAACCCACTCCCAAGGCAATCCCAAAACAGTCAGCCATTGAAAACCCTATGAGAGTCACTATGAGTCGGACTCGACAGCACCCAACAACAACAACAACAATAACAAACATATAAAAATTCACTTCTTAAAGTTGAAAGAATGAGTAACATATGCTTTGTAAATACAAATAAACATAGTGTGAAATATAATATTTGAAATATTTGATAAGAAATTGTTATAAGGAGTATTTCTAAAACAAAGCCTTGCCTATCCTGACATTTTATGTGGGGAATAGAAATGATTAAAGCAACAGTGAAGTCCATTTTCTCCCATGAGAATGGCTAAGACTTAAAAGACACCTAATGCCATGACTGAATAGAAAAGAACTCTCAATATTTATGGTGGGAATAAAACTTGGGATCATTTTTCACAACAACTATCTAGAGTTAACTATAAAGAACTTGAATGGTATATATACACATTGACTCAGCAATTTCACGTCCAACAGATATATTCAAAGCAAATAAGTGGAGAACTCTCCAAAGATGAATATCCAGGATATGCTTGTTTTTGTGGTTGTTAGGTGCAATCGAGTTGGATATATATACATACATATATACATATATAATATGGGAGCAAAGTGGGTAGCCATCTCTTTAATACAGTGGATTTATAATGTTTTCTAATTTTTCTATGTTGGAAATTGTATTTGGTGTACAGATAATAACTGAGAGGCAGTAGAGCATGAAAAGCAAGGGGACGTTAGTGGCAGACGACCTCTGTCTCAATCTTGGAACACCTCTGGTGTCAGATCAAACAATTTAACCTAGACAATCTGTTCCTCAGTATCCTGAGCTTTGCAGTGAGTAGTAGACCGTAGAGCTGTAAGGATTATGTGTGCTAAGGTGGATGCATGACTCTTAGAATAGGATCTGTTATTTCATGAGCACTCTGACAGCGTTATTCTCTAAGGCATTTTCTAATTTCAACATGCTACAATCCTGCAAAAGACTAAATAATGAATGGGAACATGAAGCAAAATACTCCTTTCCCAGGAGAATAATTGACTTCAGAAGGGGTTATCAGATCCTAATAAATTGTGTGTTTGAGCTCAAGCTTTAAGAGAAACCCTTGTTTCCAGTTGCTGCTCAAATGGGTCCAGTTGATAGCGCTAAAATTGCATTACTGACATAGAAGAGGAAAGTAGAATAAAAGATAGTGTGCCCTTTTATCATCTGTATAAGCAAAGCAAATGTATAAAATGATAGCAAAAACTGTATGAGGTATGAAGGAGTGGGTGAGGAGACAAATTCTTTTTGTTCTAACACACAGACAATAAATGCAATTACAGTTTTCCCTTCATTTTCTTCTCTATATGAGAGCAGGTATACCTGCTACAAATGACCCTTGTTCCCAACTTAGTATTTGATTTCTTCTTTGGCTCTGTGGCAGCATTGACAAGCTGCTTCATTGCTTCTCCATTGTTGCCCAAGTGGCACACACCTACCAGAACTGTGATGAAAAAAATAGACATGCTGGGGAGAGAATGAGTAATTGTGAATCTCTTATGAATCCACTTGATATCTGCACTGGGAAAAAGAGCTCGATGAAGAGAAGTAGCAATTAACTGAAATACAGCTGTTCTGAAGTTGATTGGAAGGAAACATATGACCAAAATAAGTTCTGGTATTGGAAGCTCCCCTCCCCTTTTTCTTTTAAAATGATGATTTTTTTTTTAGTACAAAAAGCACTATATGCTAATTGTAGAGAAAAAGGAAATATAGACAAATAACATTACCTATAATGCCAACACCTAGTCTTATAGAATATTAAAGAGTAAATGAAGCCAGGTGTGGTGGCACATGCCTGTGATTCCAATGACTTGGGAGATGGAGGCAGGAGGATAGCAGATTTGAGGCCAGAGGCAGCTTGAATAACTTAGCAAGACCCCCCTCAATTTAAAAAATAAAAAAGGGGCTGGAGGTCCAGAAAGTGTGTAAGGCCCTGGGTTCAGCCCCCCAGTACTGCAAAATAACAACAACAAACAAACAAACAACAACAACAACAAAAGCCCCAAAACCAAAGTACTGTTTTAAAAAGAAAACATTTTGATGTATCTCTCTCCCATCTTCTATTTCATCTAGAGCTACACCTTCTTGCAAAGATCTAATCAAATGATATTTGGTGTTTTTACTTGATTTTCACTTAATATATTATAATCATATGTGAATAGAACTGTAAAACATTTATGGACCAAATTTAGTAGCTGAATAAAACTGTACTCTATCTTGTAACTATTTTTACTCAGAAATCTTTGGCACGTGAGTTATTTCCTCAGTATAAAGTTCCAGAAATTAAATTGCTAGGTCAAAGTTGATGCATATTTGTAGTAACTTGATATTTTTGCCACATTGTTCTGAAGAAATATTCTCTTGATCTGTGCTTACATGAGAAGTGTATAAGGATGCCTATTTTTTCTTATCTTTGGCAATTCTAGGTGTTTCAGTTTTGTTTTTTAATCCTTGCATTCTAATTGAACTAGTCTTGCTCTCCCAAAGATATCATTCTAGTATCCGATAAGACAATAGGCAATTTTCAATTTATAGTGGCTATCTTTATACTGGAAGTATAAGAATGGATTAAGGGAAAAAACCAAATTGGAGATTAATGGATAACATAGCCTATTTCAGATAAAAAAGAGATGCAAGCACAAATATACTCTGCATTGGAGGATAAACATGGAATGCTTCTGTTTCTTTAGCAATTGTCACTTTCATACCTTCTTCATATATCCCCCTTGCGAAGCAACAGACATGCTTAATACTGTTCTGTCAATTCCACAACTCTTCAGTTTTTAGAGTCTCAGGTGTTTCTATACTCACCCAGATATTATGTCTGACTGTGCATTTTTATTCCAATCTCAATCAGATTAAGTGGCTCTACGTTTCTGTTAGAAGAGCAAGAAGGTAGTTTTCTTTTTTCTTTTTTTTCTTTTTCTTTTTGGTTCTGGGGGGATGAACCCAGAGCCTCCCACTTGCTTTGCAAGTGCTCTACCGCTGAGCTGAAACTTCAGCCCATTTTTTGCCTTTTATTTTGAGACAGTGTTTTGCTAAATTATGCAGGCTGCTTCTTGCCTTGAACTTGTGATCCTCCTGCCTCTGCCTCCCAATTACAGGGATTACAAGCGTGTACCACTGTGCCTGGCTAAAGGTAGAATTATTGGTGAAAATTCCTGAAGAGAATGGACATAGTGGAAGTTTCTATTTTATGATTCTGGGACGAAATCAAGGAGATAAAACGATTGGCTCACCCTATACTGATTCATATCCATTATTGATAAAAGAGGGAAGACATAGGCCACTGCTAATGATTACGTCATTTGCTTTTTCACTAAATTTAATAATTCCTTCTTAAATTGAGATTAGTTAGAGTAATAAAAGATAACATGAAAGCTAATCTCTCTGTAAGTATGAGAAAAATACTATTCAGTAGATAGAACATCTATTGAAGTTTTTTCTTTTTTAAAGTCTTTAAAATCCTATGTAGAAACGAAGACTTCCAGTGTTCAAAGTCTGTTCAATAATAGAAGTCCTTTTATGCATTGGGGGCTCCCAGAGAACCAAAATTGATCCTGTTATTATAATGTATTGGTCTTTCCAAGTGCATTTCAACTATTTTCAAGTGAGTTAGGTACAAAATAGAGATGCAAGAAACTAATTATATATACTTGGCTAATTTTCTTTCTAATCTGTTTTACTCTGGTTCACATGGGTGTACCTATTCTCTAACTATATGTAGCTATTGTCATGCCCATTTGACCTGTATTCTCATACTACTGCTGTGATATCTCTGTGGACTTCTCTTGGGTTTGTCCCATTCTTCATTAGCCCCTTCCCTGAGACTTTGTTTTTATTTGTTTATGGTTAGGATTATTCATTCCCTTCCTTTCTGTGCTCCAATATCATTATGCAAGATAGCTGAGAGCTTGGCCCAGTAGTCGAAGTCTCACATCCTGGATATTGGCCTGGGTGTGATTCTGATTTCAAGGGAGTGGTCCACAAAGCTGGCAAATTTCACATAAACAAAACTCACAAACTGGCCATTTCTCTCTAAGCATTGCCTTTACTCTTTGCCTGATCCTGTTGATTCAATTCCCACCGCTACTGCCAAACTCAAAATGCTTATAAAATTTCAGGATTCATAAATGTACACCTCATAAGGCAAAGACATTTAGAGCTGGGAGGGATAGAAACTGACCCCCTTGTTTTATAGTCAACGAAGAACATGCTCAAGTGACTTAGCCAAGGTCACATGGCTGGCTTATTTGCAAAGTCAGAACTAGGAGCCAGGTTTTGGTACTTCTTGTTGACTTTTCTCTTTGCAAAGCTGAAAATAGAAACAGTATATGTAAGCAAATCCTGATCAGCTATATTTCCTTCTGCTTGCTTAAAAGCACCTCCTCAAGCAACCTGAAAGTTTTAAAATTGTTGCTTAGCCCCTGTCTATTCAATCAACTTGGGAACCAAAGTAGAAATACTTACTAAAAGTACTAGTACTTACGCCTTTGGTGTGTTTGGTGTGCACAGTAGGTCTTTCACAGGTAATTGTAAATGAATTAATTAACATCTTAGTTTACCTAACACCTTCACATGTTCATTTAAGGAGTAGTAGGTGATTTTGTAATGTGCAGAAGCCTGGTTGCACATTAGAATCACCTGGGGAGTTTCTATAAAATGCCAATGCCCTGGGCCTCACCCCAAGGGATTATGGATGTGATTGGTCTTGGGCGAAATTCAGGCATTGTTGTTGTTAGGTGTTGTAGAGTCCTCTGAGCGACCCTATGCACAACAGAAGGAAACACTCCCTGACACTGTGCCATACCAGGCACTATGTCAATGCTTCTCTGCTGTTCATAGAGCGAGCTTGCTTGCTTGCTTGCTTGCTTGCTTGCTTGCTTGCTTGCTTGCTTTCTTTCTTTCTTTCTTTCTTTCTTTCTTTCTCTCTCTCTCTCTCTCTCTCTCTCTCTTTCTTTCTTTCTTTCTTTCTTTCTTTCTTTCTTTCTTTCTTTCTTTCTGTGCTGGGGGTTGAACTCAGGCCTTCCGCTTGCATGCTTTGCAAGTGCTGTACCACTGAGCTGCACCCCCAGCCCATTTGTTTCCTTTTGTTTGAGACAGGGTCTAGCTAAATTATGCAGACTGTCTCTGGTCTCGAGCTTTCGATCCTCCTCTGCCTCCCGAGTGTCTGGGATTACAGGCATGTGCCACCGTGCCTAACTCTTCCTAGGGTTTTCAATGGCTGATTGTTTCAGGACTGCTTTGGAAGTGGGCTGCCAGGTCCTTCTCCCATTTTTGCTGTGCTGGGGATTGAACCCTGGGCCTCAGAGTGCACAGAGCAAGCACTCTCCCAACTGAGCTATCCAGACATAGCATTTTAAAAAAGACTCCTTGATGATTCTAGTGTGCAGATAGAGTTGAAAATTATTTTGCCAGAATATGGTTCTCAAAGTGGGTCCTGCTCTGGCAGCATTGACATCACCTGGGGATTTGTGTAAATACAAATTCTTAGATCCTTTCTTAAACCTGCTGAGTCAGAAGCTCTGAGGGTAGAGCAGGCCCAGCAATCAGTGCTTTAACCAGCTCCTTCTGTGATGCTAATAAATGCTAAAGTTTAGAAACCTCTAACCCAGGGCTGTGCAAACTGTGCAGCCTGCTTTTGTGATAAAGTATTAATAGAACATGGCCACACCCATTCATTGATATGATAACCAGGTTCAGTAGTTGATATCAAGACCAAGTGGCCACAAAATGGTTTACTATCTGGCCCTTTAAGGAAACAAACAAACAACCAAACAAACAACCAAAACTGAGTCCTGAACTGTGTTTTTCAAATTTTAATGTATATATGAGTCAGCTGGGCATCTGGTCAAGTTGCAGACTCTAAATTCAGTAGGTCTGGGATGGAGCCTGAGATTCTGCTTTCTAACAGCTCCCATGTAGTACTTATTTGCTGGTCTGTGGACACTTTGAATAGTAAGGGTCTAGTGCAATGCTGTCCAACAGAAATGCAATGTGAGCCACAAATGTGAGCCATGTTTGTCACTTAAAAATTTCTGCCAGGTGCCATGATGCAGTCCTATAATCCCAGTGACTTGGGACCCTGAGGCAGGAAAATTGTGAGTCTGAGGCCAGAAGGAGCATGTGCAATTTTGTGAGACCCTGTCTCAAAAAACAAAACAAAACAAAACAAACCAAAAATCCCCGAGCTTGCAGATGCAGCTCATCGTAGAGCACTGTGGTGCTTCTGGAGATTCCAGAGAAGAGTGTTTCTTTGCCTTTCCCTAGCTTCTTGAAGCTGACCACATTCTTTGGCTCAGGACATCTTCTTCCATCTTCAAAACACATCACTGCAATCACTATTTCTGTCTCCACATTCTCCATTTCTGACCCTATCCTCTAGCTTCCCTCTAATACCGAGTCTTGTGATCACATCCAGCCCATGTGGATAGTCCAGGCTTGTCTTCCCAGCAGGAGATCCTTAACTTAATCATGCCCACACAGGTTCTGGGGATTTGGTTGTCGACATCTTTAGGAGCCATTAGCCTACTATAGGAGGTCAGTGTTGCATCTTTTTTGGCTAACAGTCCTCCAGCCAGAATTTTATAGAGCTGCGTCTGAACCCCACAGGTTCAGGGTCTGCACAGAGAGGGATTGCAAGAAGGGGCTTAACTCAGAAGCCTCCAAGGGTCAGGAAGGTCATGACAGCATGAGAAGCAGAGTGTAAAATAGAAAGAAATGGCGGAGACTGCACAAACTGGAGACGGGGCATCCATCCAAAGGAGGATAAGATGTTACCTTAACTCCAGCCAACTCTACTTGTGAGGCAGGCATATAGGCAGTATTACCAAACCTATTTTTCAAGAAAAGCCTGGAAATGAAGACTTTAGACAGTGGTGTGCTGGTAAGTGTTTAACAACAAAAGTACATGTGTGCATGTGTATTTATATCGTGTGCATGGTACAGTGTCCTGGAGTGTTTTGTTTTGTTGCACGTAGGGTTGCTGTGAGTCGGACCCAACTTGATAGCACTTAATAACATAAATTTTACAGATATAAAGGATGCATAGTCGCATACAATTTGCAAATAGTCATTAAATATAAAAATACTTTGTGTAACTTGCTATTTCTTACTAAATCCACTATCAATTTTTATAATTCTGTTACCAATAGGGTCACATAATCAGATATGAACAAAAGTTTGACTATGAGTGTAGTTCTGACAGTCTTTGTTGCTTCACTTTCATTGTCTTTTCATTTTGACAAATGAAAATATCAACCAACATTCATATGATAAACTACACTCATTCTTCAGTGACATGAGTGACTGCCTTTCCTCTGAATTGGATAACAGTTTTCAAACACTAGAAAAACATCTCTTCATTTTTTTATTGTGCTGTTCACCATTGTAAAGACTATAGGCACAACACACTTTTAAGTAATCTCCACTACATTGAGTGTAGACAATCATTGCACAATGAATTAAGCACTGATTTTGTAATGTTTGCCTCTTTCTGTGGTGTTGGATTCCCATCATGGCTTGATTCAAGCCACTAAAGAAAGGAGCATTAAGTGGAGTTGGGAAAAGCTGTGTAATAGCATTTCATTCGATCATATTTCTGCCCTAGACCTTCAATAGATGTAAATAACCTTAAGAACATAGGTAATAGTAAATTCTAATAAAATACTTAGCAAGTGATATGTTTTAAGTATCACCTTAAAATTCTTAACAGTTTTATTGAGATATAGTTTACATGCCATAAGATTCACCCTTCACACATTCTAACTGTACAATTAAATGAATTTTTGTATAATTACAACATTGTACTGCTATCACCACAGTCTAATTATTGCCTTTTTTGTTTTTTGTAGTACTTAGGGGTTGAACTCAGGGCCTTGCTCATGCTAGAAAGTTCTCCACCAATGAGCTTCATTCCCAGATTCCCCCCCCTTTTTTTGAGACAGGGTCTTGCTAAGTTGCACAAGCTGCCTCTGACCTTGAACTCACAATCCTCCTGCCTCAGCCTCCCAAATAGCTGGGATTACAGGAGTGTGCTACAGTGCCTGGCTTGCTTTTGTTTTTAATAGAATTTATTTAGGGATATGCTTATATGATTTAAATTTTAAGAATAGTTATATTTAACAGCTCCTCCATGTGGTTGTTGGCTTGTTGTGCTATGGGGGTTTGCATGTTGCTGTGATGATGAAAGCTATGCCACTGGTATCTCAGATACCAGCAGGGCCACCCACAGGGGACAGATTTCAGCTGAGCTTCCAGACTAAGATAGACTAGGGAGAAGGACCTGGCAGCCCATTCTAGAAATAATTAGCCATTGAAAACCCTATGAATAGAAGAGAAGCACTGCCAAATAGAGTGCCAGAAAATGAATCCCCCAGACTAGAGAGCATTCAAGAAATCACTGGGGAAGAGTTGGCTCCTCAAAGTAGAGTCCAACTTTTTTCTGCATTTATTAGTAAATAATGATGGGGTACAGAGTAATTCAGCACTGTCTTCTCCCATTATGCATCCCTTACATCACTTCTAGTAATACTTTCATTGTCCCACAAAATTTATGGAGCCTCATGGCTAGCATGTAGTTAAACTCTGAAACTTATTTGGGCTATCCCTGTTTTTCCAACATACTCATGAAGTTTTGCTGTTCACATTGAGATTGACCTCTCACCCTTCATTCCTCCTCATTGACCCTCTTGCCCATTCCATCTTCTCCAATATTCACTTCCCTCTGTTAGATCCCTCCCTCCTTCTTTCCACAACTTAAATTGGCCCTTCTACACTAAGTTTAATTGTGCATTTTCATATTTCAATTTATGTATAGGATTCTTTCCTTCCTTTAAGTATGATTTGGCCCCCACATATGAGTGAGACATATGATATTTCTCTTTTTGGGCTTCTGTATGTTCGCTTAAGATGATGTTCTCCAAGTCCATCCATGTTGCTGCAGATGACATTATTTCATTTTTTTATTGCTGAGTAGTATTCAGCTTTGTATATGTATCATAGTTTTTTTAATCCATTCTTGTGTTGATGGGCACCTTGGTTGATTCTATATACTTGCCATTGTGAAAAGTGTAGCATTGAATATGGAGATGCAAGTGTCTCTGTGGTATGATGACTTATCTCCCTTTGGGTATATTTCCAGTACTGATATGCTGGGTCATGTGGCAGTTCTATTTTCAGTTTTCTGAGGTATCATCACATTGATTTCCAAAGTGGCTGAACCAATTTACAGCCCACCAACAGTGAAACAGGGTTTCCTTTTCTCCACAACCTGGCCAGCATTTGTTGTTATTTTATTGATATTGGTCATACTTACTGAGGTAAGGTGGAATCTCAGAGTTATTTTGATTTGCATTTCCCTAATGGCTAGGGATATTGAGCATTTTTCATGTGTTTCATGGCCTTATGAACTTCATTTGAGAACTGTCTATTCAGGTCATTTGACTGCTTGTGTACTGGATTATTTGTTGTCCTGGGAGTTGCTTTCTTGAGTTCTTTATAAATTCTAGAAATTAGTCCCCTGTCAGATTTATAGGATATGAATATATTCTTCCATTCAGTGGAGTCTTCCTTAACTGTTGATTGTTTCCTTTGCTGTGCAGAAGCTTTGTAATTTCATGTAATCCCATTTTTCTATTCTTGTTTACAATTTCCTGAGCAACTGGGGTTTTATTAAGGAAATGGTTTCCTATGCCTATTATATTGGAGTATATTGCCCACTTTCTGGTAATTTTAAGGTTTTTGGTTTTAGATTGAGGTTTTTCATCAATTTTGAGTCAATTCTGGTGCATATTGAGAGGTGTAGGTCTGTTTTTATTTTTCTGTAGGTGAAAATCCAAGTTTCTCAGCACCTTTTGTTGAAGAGGGTATCCCTTCTCCAATTTGCCTGCTTTGCTCCTTTGTCAAAGATCAGGGGGGTATAGATGCATTGGTGTATCTCTGGGTCCTCAGTTCTGTTCCACTGGTCTTCAGGCCTATTTTTGTGCCAGTACCAAGCTGTTTTTGCTACTACAGCCCTGTAATATAGTTTAAAGTCAGGGCTTGTGGTCCCACCTGCATTAGTTTTGCAGCTTAAGAATGTTTTGGTTATATGTGGTCTTTTGTGTTTCTATATGAATTTTTGGATTATTTTTCCTATTTCTGTAAAGTCTGTCATTGGAATTTTAATAGGGATTGCATTAAATCTATAGATTGCTTTTGGTAGTATGGCCATTTTTACAATATTGATAGTAGAGCCCATCTTAATGATGGGAATGGAATAAAGCCCCGGAGACTCCATTTTGCTGATGTGGCATGACTCAAAACAAGAAGAAACATAGTGCCTGCAACAATGGACTCAAACATAAAAAGATGGTGTGCATGGCACAGTGTTGGGTAGTGTTTCATTCTGCTGTACTGAATGTCATTATGAGTTGGATCTAACCTGATGGCACCAAACAACAACATATTTAACAACTATTCACAAATTTCTTGAAAAATTTGACACTTGGCTCTAGCAGGTTTAGCATATCACTGATTTTATAAGCAGTCTAATTTTAAAATGTTGGCTCAACATTATAAACAAAACAAACAAAAATATAACCCCCAAACATGGTGGGCCTAGGAAACACACCTATAACTTAGATCTGGCTGGTAAGTCATCATTTTGTCATCTCTAACAGGGACAATGAAGAGTGAGAATAGATGCTATGCAAGAAAAAACCCTGGGAGTTGTTTGGACCCTGAATTGACTCTGTTCCTCCTGCCTTCTGCCTCAAGGTGGCACCAGGACATATGTGGAATTCTCCCTTTTACATATGCAGAACCAGGTGTAGTTCCTGGGTAGCACCCTTGTTGATGGGAGGGCAGAGGCTGTAGCAAGGAATCTTCTTGCAGTTTCTTCCTGGAGACCCTGCTTCTCTTAGCAGGAGGTAAGGAAAACTGAAAGCCACTGAGTGACATCGCAATTGCGGATCTCAAAATAGTTGGGGAGGTTTTTGTGGAGAAGATTCTAGAGGCCTGAGAATCCTCAATGAGGATGTTCTAAAGTCATTCAATCTCCATGGGACTATATATAGGGTTGTTGTTAGGTGCCGATGAGTTGGTGTCCCACTCATAGTGACCCTACCCTACGTACAACAGGTAAAACACTATTGTCAGTGCTTCTCTGCTAATCATAGGATTTTCAATGGCTGGTTGTTTATTGGGAGTGAGTTTCTGGGTCCTTCTCCCAAGCCTACAGCACCTAGTGTTCCTAGGCAGTCTCTCATCCAGGAACTAACCTGGTCCAACCCTGCTTAGCTTCTGAGATCTGTTGGGATTGGATGCCACAGTGGTACAGCTACAGATGCATACATAGGAAGAAAATATAATTTACATCCCAAACTGGGACACTTTGGAGTGTGAAAGGGAGTGTTATTAATAAAATAACTAGGATATCAGGTATAAATTGGGGCCAGATATATGGTCGCTCAACTGGTCAATGATCTAATCTAGTGGTTCTTGAAGGGGACAAGTCATATCTTGTGAGGAGCCTTTTCAGAATAAGCATGCAGTTAGGAGTGGGCTGAGAGTTGGGTTGGAGAAGGCAGCTATGTGGCAGAATTCTGTGCCAGGAATTTGCTGCTGCTGTTAGGTACTGCTAAGTCCTGGTTGACTCATACCGACCCTTATAGGGTTTTCAATGGCCAATTGTTTTGAGATTGTCATGGGAGTGGATTGCCATGTCCTTCTCCCATGTTTGCAGTGCTGGGAATCAAACTCAGGACCTCAAAGTCTGCACAGTGGTGCTCTACCAACTGAGCTAAATCCTAGCCCTGCCAGAAATTTAGCACAGTTCTTTATGGCTTTCCAAGTGGCCGCCTTGTCTTCCCCTCCTTGAAATCCACCCCATATAAGGACACAGAGGATTACAAAGTACTAGGGTCACATGGTGACAGAGACTTCCACAGGGCCCATAGCAGAAGGTATTGATTGTGTGTTCACTGAAGGTGTTGACTGCCTGGAAGAATTCATGTGTCCTGACTTCTGGTCTGATATCCTTTTAGGGGATTCTGTTAGTTTCTGTGGCTGAGCAGCTGGAAGCTGTGAGTGTGTTGCTTGTGTGCATAGGATCCAGGGAGGGAGCAGTTGCTCTCACCATCCCTGAGGCAAGTCCTTCAGGCTGTGACCACACCTTTTCTTCTCTTGATCCTGTGACTCAAACGTAGAAGTGACTGAGGAGATGGATACAGTCCTACCCCTTTATGATCAGGCTGCCTTTGTTAGAAATGACTGCTGTGGCTGGGTGTGGTGGCACATGCCTATAACCGTAGCATTTAGGAGGGTGAGGCAGGAGGATTGACTTGAGTTTGAGGCTAACCTGGTTTACAGAGCGAGTACCAGGGCTACACAGTGAGACTCTTTCTCAAAGCCAAAACCAACCAACCAATCAAACAAACAACAGCAACAATAAAACAAAAAACAAAAAACAAAAAAACAAAGAAATGACTTTGCTACTTTGTTCTAAGAGACTCTGAGCTCAGAAATGCTCTTCAACTTGTTCTGGTGGCCTGTGAGTATGAGGTGCTGGGGAGAAAGCCAGAAAATGGGATGAGGGGGAGAGGTCGAGAAAGGGAGGAAGCAAAGGAACATCAAATAGCACCTTATAGTCACTGTTTAACAGTCCACATGATGTAGTGCAGCCTGTGATACAGGCGCCGTATTTCCTGGGTCTGCCCTGTCAGTAAATAATGACATAGATGTTGCTGAATATTTTATGATTAACTTGCCCCAGGAGTCCCTAAATGTTTTATAATTTCTGGGTAAAGAAAGCAAGCATCCAGGGCTATGTGCTCTCAGCCGCAAGCTCAAAATAATTATAATGCTTAAGATAGGAGACATTCCTTCTCAAAATTATACCTTTGAAAGAAGATAGTAGTCATAAAGGCTAAAACTCCAGTTCAATGTAAACAGTGTCAGTACAGGAATATAACATCTAACTAGAGGAGTGGAGACTAATTTCAGGGCCGTTATAATGATTCCATGACTTGAACATAATCCTGAAAATTGAGATTGATGTATCTTGAATTTTTTTTTATTGAAGCCCTTTTTGTGTTGACCTATGGAGTAAGAGTGTTTTCTTTATGATTGTGAAGCATAGCTGTTTATTTATAAGGGGTAAATTCATGTCAAGATTAGTTTTTTCAGTCGAAGGAATGAATCTGCTTATCCTTTCTAAACCCACATCTACATTTTTTTAAACAGCAGAGGGTGCCCTACTGACAGCATTCTTTCCATTTGGCCTAGAGTGAGGGCAAAGAGATCTGATTGGGGTGTATACACCTTTAACATACCTCTTTACCCTCTTTGTTGTACCCTCTTTGTTGTTGTTGTTAGGTGTTGTCAAGTAAGAGTTTGACTCAAAATGACCCTGTGTACAATAGTACAGAACACTCCCTGATTCTGTGCCAGGTATATGATCTTTTTTATGTTTAAGCCCATTGTTGCAGACATTGTGTCAATCCATCTAGTAGAGGATCTTCCTATTGTTCATTGATGTGCCACTCTCCCAGACATGATGTCCTTCTCTGGGGATTGGTTCCTCCTGACAACACGTCCAAAATACATCAGACACAGTTTAGCCATCCTTACTTCCAAGGAACACTTTGGTTGTTCTTCTTCCAGGACAGATCTGTTGGTTCTTTTGACAGTCCATGGTATAGTCAATAATTGTTTCTAGCACCATAATTCAAAAACATCAATTCTTCTCCTGTCTTCCTTATTCAAAGTCCAGCTTTCACAACTAACTGTATGATGCAACTGAAAATATCCTGGCATGAGTCTGGTGCATCTTTGTTTTCAATGTGGCATCTTTACTTTTCAACACTTTAAAGAGGTCTTTTGCAACAGCTTATCCCCAGTGCAATGCATCTTTTGGTTTCTTGACTGCTGCTTCTGTGGGTGTTGATGATAGAACCAAATAAAGCAAAATCATGGACAACCTCCATTTATCATGAAGCTGTGTACTGATATAGTTGTAAGGATTTTTGTTTTGCTGCTGTTGAGGCACAATCCATACTGAAGGCTGTATTCTTTGATCTTTATCCATAAATGTTTCAAATCTTTTTCACTTTCAGTAAGCAGAGTTGTGTCATCTGCATAAGGCAGGTTGTTAACGAGTCTTCCTCCAATTATGATGTCATGTTCTTCTTCATAAAGTCCAACTTCTCAGATTATTTGCTCAGCATAGAGATTGGAAGGGCTGGGTTTAGCTCAGTTGGTAGAGTGCTGCTCTGCACTCTCTGAGGACCCAGGTTTGATCCCCAGCACTGCAAAACAGGAGAAGGACATGGCAATCCACTCCTGAAGCAATCCCGAAACAATCAGCCATTGAAAACTGTATGAGGGTCACTGTGAGTCAGACCTGACTTGAAGGCACCTAGCAACAACAGAGATTGAAGAAGTGTGGTGAAAGGATAGAGCTCTGATGCACACCTTTCTTGATTTTTAAACCAGGCACTGTTTCCTTGATCTGTTCGAAAGACTGCCTCATGGTCCATGTACCCTCTTTACAAACCTTCATGGAACTCTCAGTGGAATATAGCTGTATAAGCCAGGGTGGGAGACAAGATATGAGTATACAACAGGGGAAGAATGATAGAACAGTGTAGGGTAATCATGAGGCCCATGGATTTGGGATTCAAATTCCAGTCCTTTTTACTAGCCCTTGGCCCTTGGTGGAGTTATTTGTCTTCTCTTCAGTTTCCTCATTAGCTAACAGATACTATTGAAAGAGCCCTTGGCACAGTACCTGGCCTGTACAAAGCACCCAATAATACTTTAAGCTTTGAAGCAGCAAGCAAACATTCTCAGAGAAAAAAGGACAAAAATTGAGCACCTGTAGTAGAGGAATGACTCATTCTGAAAAATACTACACAGACTAAGGTTTTATATATATGCTCATTAACTGATTGACTAAAAATAATCTTTTATAGAGTATGATTAGGGTTTTCCTATCCTTGTGTATTGATTTCTAATTTATTTGGGAGTGTTAGTAGCTTTTTCACCCCTTAGTGATTTCACAGTGTGAAATTCTAAAACAGACATTTGAAATTGTTCTGGGAAATAATTCTAGGCTTCTTCAGGGAGAAACTAGATATGTCCAATAAATCTCATTAAAGAATAGAGATATATAAACTGTATGGAGGTATTTTCCAAACCTTACTCTAGATTTTGACTTCTGAAAATGCAAAAGAAACCACTTCTTTCCACTTTTCACTTTGAATGGTGGGAACCTCCCTTGGCACAGTTGATAGCATTTCAGAACAAGACTCCTTATGGTTTTCAAGCTTTAACAAATAGCCCTACCTGCCCTGCCTCTGATCCTGTCAGATCTCGGAAGCTAAGCAGGGTCGGCCCTGGTTAATACTTGGATGGGAACACCAGATACTGCAGGCTTGGGGGAAGGACCTAGCAATCCACTCCTAAAAATCAATCAGCCATTGAAAACCGTATGAATAGCAGAGAATCACTGACAAGAATGTTTTGCCTATTGTACATAGGGTCACTATGAGTTGGACACTGACTCGACAGCACCTAACAACCACCACCACCTGCCCTCCTCACCAAGTAACTAAACTCTTAGTGTGAGGCTAGGATATCAGCTCACTTTACAGGCTTCTCAGGTGATTCTTAGATGCAAATATCATCCTGAACCCTTGATCTCCACCAACTAGTTTTACTGATGTGGAAGGAAAATACATTTTACTGATGAGGCAAATTTTTGTCCAGCCTTCTAAGTCTAGAATGTTATCTTTAAAATAGAAATCCAATGGGTTAAGACTTCCCATGTCCCTTCCTTCTCTCATTTCTCCCCAGCTCTCAGGACAAAGGGCAGGGTCTTCAGTTAAATCAGAAGTCGTTTCTATATTTGTCTCTTGGTGTGCATCTCACCTTAGTTTTTCTCTTCCTCTCACCTCTGTTCCACACCCTTTTCTCTAGTCACACCCAATGGCTTGTAGTCCTAGAACATGGCATGATAGACACGTCACACGCAGTGCCATACTTTAATGTGTGCTTTGCTCCCTCCTCCTGGGCTGCCTTCATCTTTCTTTATTTTCAAAATGCAACTCAGGGTGAGCTGTCCAAGTAGAGAGGGAAAGAGGGAATATTAGCTGTTGTTACCCTGTGTCAGAACATCATGGAGGTTTTTTTTTTTCTCCTTCAAGATTAGGAAAGAAGTTGGGTGCTGTGGCACATACCTGTAATCCCAGTGACTAGAAAGAGTGAGACAAGAGGCAGCCAGTGTAACTTAGACTCTATCTTGAAATAAAGAAATAAAAAAAGGGGCTGGGAGTGCAGCTCCATGGTAGAGCACTTGCCTAGCATTTGCAAGGCTCTGGGTTTAAGCTGCCTGTACTGGGGGAAGAAAAAAAAAGATTGTGAAAGATCCTTGAGATTTTATAATTTCAAGCTCAGATACTATCAGCAATACCTAGGTTGGCCTTTTAAATGAGCAAAGGAGAAACAAATATGAGACAAGAGTCAGGGGACTCTGGCTACATAGAAAGCATGTGCTGCATCTAAAAGTGATTAAAGTCAACATTTTGAGCAACTCTGAACATTCAGTATAGCGGCTGCCAATTTGCTACTCATGCCATCACGTTGGTTTATAGGGGAAGAAACTGAAAGAGGATGAGCTGGGTGCTTAGTAGTACATAGCAGTGTAGGAAACCAGGCCTACTGAATCTTGATCCAATCTTCATAGCACACAATAGCATTTGGGCCCTTTTGCCTTTTAAATTCTCTTGAATTTATTATGATAATGATCAACATGTATATAGTGTTATATCATTGGAATAAAAGAACATTAATTTCCTTTTTTGAGCTAAAGATCAGGAAGGTATGAGAGAAAGATGTGTATTGCTTCCTGTATTAGACTTTCTGTAAGTGGAGGCAGAAGCTAACCGTCATAGGTCTGCCTGGGGTGTTCCCACCATGGAATGCGTCTCACTTCCTGTGGTGTTATCATCTGAGATCATGGAGGGGCAAATGATTCCTCACCAAGCCTTCCTCTCAGCTCATAGCTACTGTACAATGAAATCTTAGTTCTCGTATCTGATTTATGGACTTCCCTTCTATGCTACTGGGTTGATATTACTCCTTAAGGATTTCTAAAAGTATAAACTCTTCCCCATCCCTCTTTTCTAGAAGAAAGAGTTTTATTAATTCAGACAAAATCATATACTGCAGTGTCCAAGTTATCCTCCTATGTGGTAGAGATGGAGGCTGAACATTTCCTCAGGTCTGGTAGATGGTGACTGGATTGGCTAGCTTCTGGAAGCATCCTTGTTGGGGGAGAGAGAAGGCTTTGCTCTGACACACGACCTCTCTGAGACCACTGGCCTGCTTTGGAAGTCACTGTCCAACCTAAGGCACAGAAAGTATGTGGACCTGCTTCTAATTCTTGATTTCAGTTGTCTCACACCATGAGACAACTAAAAATATAGCTAAGTTTGCTTCTTGGCCAAGATGCTCACTGTTTCAGATAAAGGAAAGAATTACACACAACATGCCATTGCCGAGTGGGAAAGAGCTGGCAGAATTGCTAGAGGAAGAGAGAGCCTCATGTGTCGGTTGATTGGTCAGAAGATGGTACCAGTTTAGAGAGGAGAGGCTGAGAGTTAGAGATGTCCATTATTTGTTGAGACAATTCCCCCTTACCACCAAAACAAAAGGATCTTGAAGAGGATGGAAGATTTCCCTTTTAGATTCTGGGCACTTATCATCCTCATCTGATGATGATGTTGTGATGATACACAGGGAACTGTGAGGTGCAGGTGACGTCCCTGCCCAGTGCTGCTGAGTGTGTCTTTCCTCGTGGCATGGTCACAGGTAGGGTAAACTCCTTACAGATCAGGTAAGCCTTGGATGAAGGCTTATTCTTTACTTGCACTTTCTCACCTGGAAGGACTGCATTGAAGAAATAAAATATTCACAATGAAAGAAAAAAAATATAAATTAGAAATAAAAATTATAAGAACTGAGGGACAGTAAATTATCTTTCACTTTATAAAGGAAGGGTAAACTATAAGTTTGTTTTAAATAGGAAGATTTTCAGTAACTTAAAATATTTTACTGTATATGCAACTCTTAAGAATTTATACTTTTTTTGCTGTTCATTTTAGATACAAAACACGCCTTGGGTACATATCAATCTAAGCCATTTTTAAAGATGAGCAAGTTTATATTTATAAAGATCTTCATGTTAGCATTTTCCTTGCAGTGACAAATGCTTGTGATAAGTCATGTAAGGGAGAAAGGATTTATTTTGGTTAATAGATTCAGAGGCTTCAGTCACTGGCTGGCTCTGTCGTTTCTGGGTTATGGTGGGGCAGAACACCATGGTAGAGAGCATGTGGCAGAACAGAGCAGCTACCCCACGCTCTCCAGAAAACAGGGAACTAGGGACAGGGCCAAGACAAGATAAACACTTCCAGGGCATGTCCCCAGCAAACTACTTCCTCCAACTAGGTCTCCCTCCTCATTTCTGCCACCTTCCAAGAATACAATCAGATTATGAATTCATCAATGGATTAATCTCCTGATGAAGTTAGAGCCATCAGGATCCAATCACTTCCTTTAAGCTCATTAGCTGATGACCAAACCTTTAACACATGAGCCTTTGGGAGACCTTTCAGATTCAAACTGCAAGTCTTCCTTTCCATTCTGATTTCATGGTTTTTATAATAATAACTCCTGCAGCTGTACCACTGTGGTGTCCAATCCTGACAGATCTTGGAAGCTAAGCAGTGTTGGGCCTGGTTAGTACCTGGATAGGAGACCACCTGGGAATACCAGGTACTATAGGCTTGGAAGACCTGGCAACCCACTCCTAAAAAACAATCAGCCATTGAAAACCCTATGAATAGCACAGAATCACTGACAATAATGTTTCTCCTGCTGTACATACAGCAGGATACCGACTCAACAGCACTGAACAACAACATAATAATAACTAAACTGTGATTTGTTATATGCTATGGTCACAGTTTGACTTGTATCTACAGCTTACTAAATATGTATTTAGACACTACATTTATGTGTTGCTGTGTCTTTGCATGTCTGACATGATGGCATTGACTGTGTCTGGAGGGAGTGCTGGAGGTATGATCCTCACAGTCCAGTTTTTAGAAAGCCTCTGTATTCAAAAGGTGTTAATGAGTAGGAGGTGTTACATTTCTTCTTTAAAACACTTTAAATAAGAAATAAATCCATTAAACAATATGCAAGGAAAGTTATCTCTCTTAGCAGTTTCCATGTTTATAAAATTCCTACAATGTGCCGCTATTCTTTGGTAATTTAATTTCTGCTGAAGATGTTCAATTCATTCATGATTTATCATCAATTTTAATTTATAGTGAAAGTGCTGGTCCAGATTTGCAAAGAGATAATATTTTTTTCCTCACTCCATTCCAATTTCAATGAGTAATTGGTCTTTCTCATTATTATTAATTTGTCATTGGGCATGAATGCTTTTGAGCAATGACTAGTTTCACAAAGTTGTTCTCCAGCTGTCACCTGGAAACTTCTTGTGCCAATGGAGCTTTATACTTACCGTAATAAAAATTAGTTTAAGATGTTGAGTTCCCTTACATAAAATTACCAAACACAACTTGTGAATCTTTGAGCAAATTACTGTCACAATATACTCATAGAAACAGTGGAAATGTCATGCTTTTCCCTTTTACTTCAAAAAAAGTCAGCATGGCTCAATGGTTGAGGGAAATGATCACTATGGTCAAATGAGCCAGTACCCAAGTCTTCTCTCTGCTACTTAGTGTAATGTGATTCTGAGCCTCAGTTCACTCACTTCACAGTGGGGATGATAATAAGGTGGTTATGAAGATAAAAACTAACCATGTATTTTATGTGTTTATTACAATGCTGGATATATTGTGAGTTTCCCTAACTAACTGGGGCATATTTATGCATCTATAGAATGTTTTGATTAAAAAATTATTACAGTAAAAGACACATTGCCATTGTTTAGTTCCCATCAAAATATTCCTCCCCACCACCCCTGACTTCAAACACACTTATCCCACATTCTTGCCACTTTTTGAAGCAGTTCTGGAAATCTTTCCATGAGTGTCTTTAGTTGCACTGTCATTACTGCCTCAGTGTCCTGAATTGATTCAAAATGTTTACCTTCATGATCTTTTTGCCTTTTGGAGAAGAGCCAGAAGACATACTGTGCCAGATCCAGTGATTAAGGTGGATGAGGGCACACCATATTTATTTGACAGAAACTGCTGTACCAGTAGTGTTGTTTGGGATCACAGTTTAGGGCCACTTTAAATCACAGCTTCTCTCAGCTGTAGCTCACACCTGACTGACTGACTGCACCCACAGGTTGAAATTTGTCATACACTATTACTAAAGTTTGACATGCTGCTTGCTGCTTCCCATATTGAAGATTGCTGCCTTTCCATTGTTGGCATATAGTAGAATTCACTGTACTTTCTGATCGCACTTTGTATACATAAAATGGTTTAAAAGTGCTAAAGAGCTATTTATTATTGACATTATTATTTGAGCATTCTGGCATTATTATGTGTGTGTGTGTGTGTGTGTGTGTGTGTGTGTGTGTGTGTGCACCCAGATTTTGAGTTACAAACATCCTGGAGAATTTAATGAAGCAATCACTGAGCCCCTCCTGCCCACAGTGCTGACCCTTGTCCATCTCTCATCTCTGGTTCCAAACAACACCTGCCATCTGTTGAGCCACCACTATATTCCAGCCCCTGTGTTTGCCTACTCTGTTGTTAACCCTCACAACAATCCTCCAACGTGGATATTTTTCCCATTTTACAGATGAAGAAACTGAGCTCAGCAAATTTAAATAATTTGTTTAATATACATAGCTCATATATAAAGCATATAGGGAATTAGAGTCAAAACCTGTTTGATCTGATGTTAAAGTCTGTGTACTTTTCACTATACCATGGCTCCTAGTGAGAGTGTAACAACAGTTGTCCTGTGTCTGTCACTCCCATGCTTGTGTCCCTACATAAGTTGGCTCTAGCCTAGATTTCTTCATATATAAAATGAAAGTATAAGAGCTCCCCACAGAGATGTAACTATTAATCAAGAAAGCACATGGTAAATGACAATAATAGTTCTTCAAATTTTGTCTTCTGGTAGTTTTGTCTCCCGAGGGGGTCCTGGAGACCTGCTCCTTCTTCTCCTGGCCAGCAGGGGGCAGTAGAGACCAAAAAGGATATGATCAAATGGGACCATGTCCTTAACCACTTCTCTACTGGAGTTCTTCATACCTGCTAGGATTTGGAATCAGATCAGGGCCTTAGTGATCTCTAATTCTGGCCCTGCAAAGAAAAAAATAAGTGAAAATGCTGATGTCACATATTATACAGGAAGCCACCACAAGAACAGCAAATGTTAATGTTTGCCTAAGATTCCAAATGAGTGGTTTTATATTATAGAGGAAGCCTTTCACAGTTGACCTGTGTTAGTGGTTTCATTAACCTCATGAAGACATTAATATCACTAGGAAAACAGAAGGAGAATACCTCCAACTCTTCCATTAGACCCAATTAGCAGAGCACTGCCACACAAAGGAGGCCGGGTGTGCCTGTCTGTGCTCACACTAGCAGCGGCTGGCAGCCCTCCTAGATTGCCACTCACTAGATTCATTAATGTGGTCTCATTTGTGGTACGAAGCTATTATTCCCCAAATAGCTTGCTCTTGAGAAATGAATATTGGTAAGTGATAACGATGACAAATTAATGCAAGATGATAAAGTAAATGTAAATGTAGATTAGACCAACTCTTGATAGAGGGATTGGGTGAAGTGTCTCCCCCATTGCTTCATTTATTCTTTCTTGATTTCTTACAGCAAGACTATGTGATCCTTATTATTTTAATTATTACTCTGATTTCTCTGGCTATGCTCCCACTTGCTGTCATGAGCCTCTGCAAAGTCCTCTGTTTTTTTGGTAGTTCTCAAAGGTGGCAGGGGTGGTGTCTCACATGTATTGAGAACAAATGCAACCAGTTTCCACATGACATGTGCATTTTCCCCCCTTCTGCTCTCATATGTCCATATGCCAGGGTCAGTTACTCCCATTGGCCATGATCCTCTCCACTCAGTAATGTGATTAGTGCTTTTTCTGATTATTTCTTTGGGTGTTCTCCAGCTCTGGTGGGGCCAAATTTCTGGTGGTTTATGTTCAACTGTGTGTTCGTGAAGGTTATACTTCTTCTCTTTATATATAAAAAATCAGACCATGTTAGAGAGCCACAATATAGTACCAAGAGGTAATCAACTTCTTTATGAAACTAGATATTTTTTGTCATACCCTGCCAATTTATCATCCTTGGTAATAAACTTGGATATACTGTTCTCTGGGGGCTGGGGTTTAGTTCAGTTGGCAGAGCGCTGTTCTGCACATTCAGAGGACCTGGATTCGATCCCCAGCACCACAAAACTGGGAGAAGGAGGTGGTAGTCCGTTCCTGAAAATAATCCCAAAACGATCAGCCATTGAAAACCCTATGAGGGTCGCTATGAGTCAGAATTGTCTGAGTAGTCCCTTTTTTGAGAGAATGGAAAAGTGACCTAGCAACTGTCTGACACTGGATAAACTCCCTCTCAAAACACGGAAGCTGCTATGGGAATCTCTGGACAAACTAGGCCAGCTGTATGGGGCACCCTTGAGTTGTTACCAGGTGAGATATCTGGGATGGCTTGGATGGCTTGGTACCTAACAACAACAATATTATTCTCTAGGAAGTCCTCCCTTAACCCCTGGGTTGTTCTGTGAGCACCTCCCACCCCTGTGTGCTCTGGAAGTGTCTGCTTAGTACTTCCTTAGCACACGATATTTACAATGAGGGGATCCTTATTGGGACTATGTGACATATAAATCCTTGACATATAAATACCTTTGTATCCCCAGCACCTAGAACAGTGCCTAGTTCACAGTGGATGCTTAATCTATGTTCACGAAGTCAAGCTAACATCTGGCTTTGAGATTGTAGGTCCTGTTCCCCCAGCCCTTTAACTTTGTCTAGTCAGCTCTGTTTGGTATGTGTTTTCTTTGCCATTATACTTTGAATGCCCATCTTTATCTGGACTTCTTTTGGTGGTCTATTTTTGAACTGTCCAAGCTTTAAACTTTTTTCTTTTGGTGCTGGAGATTGAAACCAGAGCCTTGTACGTGGTAAATACATACTCTGTATGGGGCTACACCTCCAGCCCTATACCTTCTTTTGATGCCATTTTAGTTTGTTGGGACTGCCATAACAAAGGAAAACAAACTGGGTGGCTTAGACACCAGCAATTTTTTTTTTTGTCTCACAGTTATGGAGCCCAGAAATCTAAATCAAGGTCTTAGCAGGTGGTTCTTTCTTAGGACTGTGAGGGAAGGATCTGTTTTAGTCCTCTTCTTGCTTCTGATTGTTTCAGACATTCCTTGGTATGATAGATGCTATTCTCTCTGTGTTTTCACCTAGTCCTCCCTCTGTAAATATCTTTCCCTGTCTAAATTTCTCCTTTTTTTCTAAAGACATCAGTCAAATTGGATTAGGGATCACCCTAATGACCTCATCTTAAATGGATCATCTGCAAAGACCCTATTTCCAAAAAGGTCACATTCACAGGTTCTAGGGGTAGGACTTTAGCACCTTTTTGGGAGACATAATCCAAGCCATCACAGATATCTCACCTGGTAACAACTCAAGAGTGCCTCATGAAGCTGGCTTAGTTTGTCCAGAGATTCCCATAGCAGCTTCTACGTTTTGAGAGGGAGTTTACTCAGTATCAAACAGTTGCTAGGTCACTTTTCTTTTCCATCTTCTCATAAAAGGGAGTACTCAGACCATGACCTGTTCCTTACGTTTCATCCTTCATGTGACCAGGGCTGTCATTTACTTTGAGAGGTGAAAAAATTGCCCACTAGCATTGGCATCCATCTGAAATCAAGTTCAATAATGTCCTGGAATTGTTCAGAGCTTCTGTCTCTGGAACTAAGTTGCTGGGAGACAATATATTATGAACTATAATGCTACAGCAGCTTCCTGATGGTATTTTCCAATATTTTACTTGTTTGTTACCTCTGAAAGGATTGGGAACCCAGAGTATAATGCCATTGAGGTTGGATAATCTTAAAAACTGGTCTTAGCAACAATGACTTAGTAAGAATAAGCTTGTTTGGCACAATCCACAAGGATCACTTCCAATGAGAAAACAAAGTTAAACGCAGCAGAAAGAACTGAGTCAAAGAAACAAAACCAGTGGAGGATTTAGCCAATTTCTATGTTAGATTTGAATCACTGGTTTACTCTTAGCTGGAGAAGGGTTCTTGGGGTCACCTGCATTGCTTTGTTTTTCATTTTGTTGCTAAGTGAATGCACCATCAATGTGTCCTTCCATTTATTAATTCCCTACAAACTTACTCCCTGGGGTGAGGGTCACAAGAAAGGCCACAGCAGAGGTGATAGCCTCTTCCTGTCTGATGCAGTCACATGCAAATTTTTAGTCCCTTACTGAAAGTATCACCTTTGCCCATGGCTCTCCATCCCGGTGACACTCCCACAGATACTGCTACAATTGGTCTGGGGTGGGCCTGGGCCTCTGTGCTTTTAAAGAACTGCTCTGGTGATCCGAATGTGAGGCCAATGTTGAGAACCGCTGTCTGACACCTTTTGGACTTGTTTCATTTGGAAGAAAAAAGAACCAAGTTAGGGGACTATTTGGAGTATAAGGTCTACCTGAATTCTGTAAGGTCACACATTCCCCTCTATAGCCCCTATCACATAGGCAGGAGGCAAAAACTTCCACTCCAGCTGCTCGTCATGGCTACAGGCATGAGGAAGCCATGCAGGTCCTGAGAGTTGCTTCCTGCCCAGGGTTTGAATCCATCAGGTTTTCTGATTCTCTAGATGCTAGGTTCTCAGTTCCTGGTGAAATTGCCTTCAATTTCATGTCCTGTTGGCTGGGCTGGTAAGTTATTGACCACTTTAAGCCTTTTTCCTAATCTGTCAAGTAGAAATCATTGCTCTCTTGAAATGAATATGAAGATTGTGAGCTTGCAGAAATTGCTTGGAAAAATCCCTTCTTCCTTTCCTATTCACATACGTCTGGAAGCCCCCTGGTTACTGTAGTGTGAGAGGATAGAAGCAGTTTCTGTATGCACACCTTCTTGATTGTTGTCAAGCTAACCTAGACTAGACGGCTGGGAAAAGCCAGTTCACTGGTGTCATTAAAAATGCATATTGAATATCAATGCAAATAATGTTGGTTCAGAGTGCACATAGGATTTTAATATGCAGAATACCTATTTCATTAAGATTCATGAGATGATATATGTGACTGTACCATGCAAATGCTTGGAAATGAACAGGTGCTCAGTGCATTTGTGCTCATTCATTTATTAAATCTCATGCCAGTACTCTTGGTGACATCTTCAGCACAATATGCCCGGACTCCTAGGCCATGTCAGCGAGGAAAGATGGCCTGTCTCACCAATCGAAGGTTGCAATATGCTCTTTTCCTCTTCTTTTATTCTTCAATTGTTTGACAAACATGTGCCCTATTATCAGGAAGCCTGCAGCTGTACCACTGTGGTGTCTGATCCTATCAGATCTTCAAAGCTAAACAGAGTTGGACCTGTTTAGTACTTGGCTGGGAGACCACCTGGGAACACCAGGTGCTGTAGGCTTGGGAGAAAGACCCAGCAGCCCATTCTCTGCCAAAAAATAATCTGCCATTGAAAACCCTATGAACAGCAGAGAAGCACTGACAATAGTGTTTCACTTGTTGTACATAGGATCACTATGAGTCAGACACCAACTTGATAGCACCTAACAACAACAACAACAACAACAATTTTCAGGAAGTCCCAAGTTTCTTCTGATCATTGTACACTCTTAAATGTAGTAAAAATTATTTGAACACATTTTTCTATTTATCAACAAATATTTAAAAAAAATACCTACTTCCATTAATGCCTGCAGCTGTAGCACTGTGGCTTTTGATCCTGTCAGATCTAGGAAGCTAAGCAGGGTTGGTACTTGGTTAGTACTCGGATGGAAGACTGCCTGGGAACAGCAGATACTGTAGGCTTGGGAGAAGGACCCAGAAACCCACTCCCAAAAATCAGACTGCCATTGAAAACCCTGTGAATAACAGAGAAGCACTGACAATAGTATTTTGTCTGTTGTACTTAGGGTTACTATGAGTTGGACACCGACTCAATGGCACCTAACAACAACAACTTCCATTAACAGATGAATGGATAAACAAAACATGGTGCATCCATACAGTGGAACACTACTCAGTCTTTAAAATGAAATTTTGATGCATTTTACAAGATAAGTGAACACTGAAAATTTTATGCTAAGTGAAACAAAACCAGATATGAAATGACTATGCTTTTCATTCCACTCTTCTTTGAAGAATGCATGTTGGGAAATATATAAATTTTTCTCATATTTCTGGTGGTCATTTACTTTAAGGATACTTTTATTCTGACTCTTCAGTTTTCCATTCATTGGATTGGTTTTGTTGCTTCACATGTTTGGTGTTTTTTTTTCCACCTTATTTGCTCATCTTACAAGGAATGTCAATTGTTTTACTGGTAGTTGAAAGGCGTCTGATGGAGGGAATGTGGATCCTTGCTCAAATGTTTCAGGCATATTTAAAGAAAAAGGAGAATATGAAAATGTTAGGTTGTCTGGAGTCTTTGACCTGCCTGTTAGCTTAGAGATCTAGCATACTAGAAGGAAAGAAGATTGGGAACCAGTACCAGTGCTTATTTCTGTTTGATTGTTTTCTAATGTGCAGGATTGCTCTCACAGTGAGCTGGCCATGGTAGTGTTTCTGTGATTGGTGGGGACTGGGAGTCTCCCTCAAATGTGAGCTGGGATTAAGTCTTTCTTGCCCTCCTTGCTTGGTGTGATTTCTAGCACCCGTGTTTCCCAAAGGCTTATGTGAGAGTTCATGTGACGTGTGATGCCCTCACAGATTACCCGTGCCCATTTTATCCCTTTTGGTGAAGCATATGAGTTTTTCCCACTTCCTAGGTAAATTTGTGTGACATATGAGAGAAGTGGTAGGAACAGCCATCCTTTCCCTCCACCTAGTTTCCTCTGTATGACAGTTTGCAAATATCTCAGTGTTTCTTGTGTGAAGATGCCACATAATTCTCCTATTTAAAATTCTTTTATAACTTAAATTGGCTCTGGGAATGGGACATGACATGATTTCTATTTTATCTGGAAATCTAAGATGGAAGATAATAAAGTGGATGCCTGGATCCAGAAGGTGGCAATTCTGTGTTAGTTTTCCATATAGGCAGGAGCAGAGTGTCTTTTGAACTAGATATTGGTTCTTCAGAGAATCATTTGAGAAGTCTCTCTGATGAATGATGATTGTGTACCCTGCCTGTTTCTTGCCAGGACCTGCTTCCTCAACAGGCCTATATCTGCTCTGTTCTCCAGTTGTGTTGTGTGGATTTTGTCTTTCAAACAATGTAACCAATATAACTTTATTAATTCAGGGAACAAATATGATCATATTACTTTTATTTTGTTAAATCAATTGTACAAGAACCAAGGTATTCTAGTAATAGGATGTCTAGTGTTTGCCTGAAGGCCTCTACTCTCACTTAAAAATTCCTGACAATCCCCAAAACTTACTCTCTCCAAATTGAGGGGAAGCATATTTCTCCTTCTAATGCTAGAATTACAGGGAATTGGGAAGATGGGAAGCTTGTTCACTGGTTTATATTAACACATGGCACTGCTGTGGAAACTGAGTCCTGTAGTTTCCCATGGAAGCTAATATTCCCTGTGCAATATGGTGAATGCCCAAGTTCTTGTGCATACAACAGTGGTGCCTCACATTGGACTCTAAGATCATTGTTTCTTTAGTCCTTACTAAAATGTCTTCTAAATACAACATTGTGCCAGAATGGCTAAGTCCTGAGAGACTTCTAGTATCAGTTGGCATTCTGCTATAACCAGGACTCCTGTCTCCCAAACCCCAGGTCCGTTGAGGCCCTATCACTAACCTATATTACTCCTTTCCATAGGTAATTTTATTCCAGAGGCCTTGTCTTTCTTTCTTCTGGGACTTCTCATGGATCTTCCTGACTTAGAATCAGGGTGCAAGGTTTGGAGAATCAGGTCCTTCTTTCCTGGAATATGTGATATGCAAATTGATCCACCATTCCCCTGCCCCCAATCAGCTCTATTTGCCAGTGGGTATTGTGAGGAGGTCAAAAATGGGGTGGAAGGTCAATACACAAATATTTCTATTATAATCTTCTGTCAGAGCAAAGATGCATGTACATCCTTCATAAGAGAGACTGTTCAAAGGATTTCCTGAAGAACCATTATCTAGTTCAAGGTGCTACTCTGCTGCCGCCTATGTTGAAAAGTAGCTGCCAGAGATCCTTAAAACAAAGGCGAATGCTATCCTTGCATTTCTTGCCATTTTGTTTCATCATTATACTTGTTCTGATGAGGGAGCATGACTAATGTGGCTGTATAGAGTCACAATATTGGAAAAAGACAAACAGATAAGTGGTGGAGCCAGAATTTGCTTCTATGGCCCTGATTCTGAAGAAAATGTCTATTTAGTCAGTTGTTAATGGAAATTTGCTCTGTGCCAGACACTGCTTCATAAGTGCTGGGGATACCAGGATAAGATACTGTCTTAGAGAAGAAATTAAACTACCAGAAAATGTTAAGTGCAGTTTTAGAGGTGTGAATAGGGCTCTATCGGAGCTATATAAGAGAGGGCACTTGAAGGATAATTTTCTGGAGAGGATGTCCAAACTGAGTCTTAAAGGAAGAATTGGGAAAGGCAGGCTGAAGAAAAGGAAGTAGGCTCCTTTTGGTTTAGACAAAGCACTGGGCTGGGCATCTCCAGAGCTTTCTAGTCACCATGGTGTACTTGTTCATGGTTGGAGGAAAGAGCTGCTATGTAGGAGCTTTCTGAATGATTCTATTTCATTCTCTCTCTCTCTCTCTCTCTCTCTCTCTCTCTCTTCCCTTTAACTATAATTGATATATAAAAAGCTTCATATATTTGTATATATTTTAGTGAATCTGGACATATGTATCTACCTGTGAAACGAGCACCACAATCAAGATAATAAATACATACATCACCTCCAAAAGTTTTCTGTACCTTTTTTTTGGTGGTAGGAATACTACATGAGCCCTACCCTCTACTCTTTTATCAAAAAGTTTTAAGCACACAATTCAGAATTGTTGACTATAGGCACTGTATGGGAGAAGGATGTAGCAATCCGCTCCTGAAGCAATCCTAAAACAATCAGCCATTGAAAACCCAGTGAGGGTCGCTATGAGTCTGACCTGACTTGACAGTTGTTGTTGTTGTTAGGTGCTGTCGAGTCAGTATCCGACTCATAGCGACCCTCATAGGGTTTTCAATGGCTGACTATTTCGGGATTGCCTTGGGAGTGGATTGCCAGGTCCTGCTCCCGTTTTTGCGGTGCTGGGAATTGAACTCGGGTCCTCAGAGACTGCAGTGCAGCGCTCTACCCACTGAGCCAAATCCCAGCCCTGACTTGACAGTACCTAACAAAAATAACATAGGCACCATGCTGTACATATACAGATCCCTAGAACTTATTCATCTTGCATGGCTAAAACTCTGCGCATTGAATAACTTCCCATTTTTCCTTTCCTCTAGTGCATGGCAACCACCATTCTCCTCTCTGCTTCTGTGAGTTTGATTATTTTAGATATTTGAAATAAGTGGAATCATGCAGCATTTCTTTATGGAATAGTTATTATACTTAATGGAAACCAACTTGTTGCATCTTCTTACTATTTGAATTTTAGGAGAAGTTGTTTTGTGTAAAATAAAACTCCAACAGTTATGAACCCATCACTGACTAGTTTTCCATTTTAATCATTTAAGTCCCAGACAATCTAAGTTGGAATCCTTTTAACATGTTTTTGAGCAATGTCCATAAATGAACTAAGGGTTTTTTTGAGTACATGTTGTGTATTAGGCTCTTGCATCAATGTTCTTATGACATATGTACTGTTATCAGGAACTACGGCTTAGAGAGATTTAATATGCTGAGTTAAAGACTGCACAACTAATAATGTATCAGCTGGAATGTAGCTCAGACTTGGCTAATTCCAAGGCAATATCCAGAGCTCTCACCACCATACTCTGTGTTGCTGGAAGTTTGAGTTACTGGCAGAAAATACTATTAATTCCATGTGCGTGAGAATACACAGAGGGACATTACGCAGGTGTGAGCATAAAAACTAATTTTGTTTCAGTAGATTTTATTGTCTCCCACGAGTGGCTTGAATTGGTTTTGAATGCCTTGATAGAAGGTAATCAAAGAACTGATGAACTGGGCAGTTGTGAACGGAAACACAGAGTCCGCATCCAGCCAGTACAGAAGTGAATGCATCCCTTGTTTTTAATAGGCCAAATATTTCTCTCTTGTTCCCTAGGAGGCAATTAGAGGAGACATGCCAATAGCTTTCCTTGGGGCATTAACCGAAATCAAGTTTGTGAAGTGAAGCTTAAGTTGGCCGTTTTATTTCCAGTTTGTAAAACCAGGAAGTGAATAATAGTGAGAGCAAAGACTTGTTTTCTAGTTTGTCAAAGAGCACAAGTTGTATTAGTATGATAAGTTCATTGTAGTTCTTATTTCTTGGGCATGGTAATGTATATGTGTTATTTCAGATAAATTTTCTGTTTTTCTACTGTGGTTTTAATGCCAATCTTTCTATTGAAATGATTATTTTAATGACCCATGTAGATGTTTCCCCTTGCCTAGGACAGTGATTCCTCAGCGGCATAATCCCATGATCTCCATTTAGTTTGCACCGCCTAGGTGATAATACAGCTGCTCTGTCTGCAGAGATGGATAGCCTCTACGGAAATGGGTTGTACACATACTTGTCAACTTCTGGCCCACTTGTTTTGAGTGACTTTATGTTCATGACTTAGTTTTGAAGACAACATTTAAGAAGCCAAAGAAAAAGAATGAACTAGCCCATATATTCCTTTGATATTATTTCCCCAAGGTAAAGAAAGAGAAGTTGAAATATTCTAAATCAGAAAAGAAGTCCGTGGGCAGTGGGAACCAGTTTTGGGGTACTTTTATTCTGGAGGTTCATATATGTATGTTTTATGGAGGATCTTGGTGCAAATGTCAATCATCCTGTAAAGATCTGGGTAAAGAGAAGTCTGAGGAGAGGAACAAGATAGGTTTCAGTGTCTTGACTCCTTATGCTTTTTCTCATCGGCACTACATCATGAATTTAATGAAGTCACTCAGATACCTATGAAGTCAAATGAAAGTTCAGTGTATTCTCTATTGAATTATCCAGTCTATTGACATGCACAGTATTTAATTTATTTCTGCTTACATAGTTATGGATACTCAATATAAATGAAAGCCATGAGTCTGGTTGTAAGCCATGAATCTGGTTGCATTTTTCAGAGCCATAATTTTACCTGTGCCGCTGTACCACCATGGCATCAGATTTTGGAAGCTAAGCAGGATCAGACCTAGTTAGTGCTTAAATGGGAGGCTGTCTGAGAACACCTGCTGAGAACACTGCCTGAGAACAACTGCTGTAGGCTTGGGAAAAGTACCTGGCAGCTTACTCCCAAGAAAACAATCTGCCACTGAAAACCCTATGAATAGCAGAGAAGCACTGATAATAGTGGTTCACTTGTACATAGGGTCTCTATGAGTCAGACACCAACTCCATGGCAGCACCTAACTACAACAAGAACAATAAATGGATGTAATAACTCTCAAAGGAAAGATTTTTTTCTTTTGGTTAGGCAAGTGCTCCACCACTGAGCTGTACCCCAGCTACTTTTTGTTTTTGTTTTTTGAGACAGGGTCTCACTAAGCTGCATGTATTGCCTCTGGCCTCTAAAATATGATCCTCCAGTCTCAGCCTCCTGAGTCACTGAGGTTATAGGCCTGTATCAGAGCACATGGCTAAGAAAGAAATTTTGTAAATGAATACTCCATTTTTTGTCATTGTATATATATTTGAGTCATCATTTGTATAAAAAGCTATTATGTTCTTGACACAGTGCAAGAGTCTGGAATCCGATAATGAGTAAGATAGTCTTTTGCTTTCAAAAAGCTTATGAATGTTTTTTATTGAAAGTTTTTTTTTTATTGAAAGGATATTATTTATTTTTAGTAAATTGAAATTTAATCTTTTAACCCATTCAATGAATTAAGCTGTGTGATTAGTTTGTTTATAAAGAATTAATTTTATAATAAGAATTATTACTATAAGCTGATATTTTCATGTTCTTTTTCTTAATGGGGAGGGGTTATGTCTAAGGAGGCTGCCTCTAAAAATAGATGTTTTTGGGACTAGGGCTGTGAATGAGTATTAGGGCTTTTGCCTAGAATGTGTGAAGCACTGGATTTGATTCTCATTACTACAAAAATACAAAAACAAGATGATAACAACAAGAACAACTTTTACTCATCATTTATTTGGTACCAGTGTTACGACCACCCAATATGGAAGTGCTATTATTTTCTTCCTTTTATGGATGAGAACATCGAAGCCCAGAGCACTTTAGTGACTTAAGTCCCCACAGAGCTGGAAAGAGGTAAATCCGGGATTTAAATTCAGGCCATCAGATTCCACTGACATTTTTTTTAAACAGACAAATGAACATATTTACTTGTATGTATTCCCAATATTTCCTGGCTTTCAGAAATGTTCTTTCTTTCTCTTTCTCTCCCTTTATTGGTAAATGTTGGTGAGGTACAGAGTAATACATCCTTGACTTTTTCCATTATGCAACTGTTACATCACTTTTGGTTACACTTTTATCAACTTGCAACATTTATGGAAAATTTTGACTAATATGTAATAACACTCATATGCATGGTTGGGTCATATTTCCCTATTTTTCCCATGTACTCATGAAGTTGTGCCATTTACATCAAGATTATTCTCTCTTCCTTTATCCCTGTACACTGAGTCTCCTCCCCATTCTACCTTCCACAGTTTTTGCTTCCATTTGGTAACTCCCTCCCTCTGTCTTTCCACTCTTATATTGTCCCTTCTTCACCAACTTTAATTGTGCATTTTTATATATCAACTTATGTATGGGATTTTTTTCTTCCTTTAAGTAAGATTCAGCTCTCACATTTGAGTGATAACATAAGATATTTCTTTTTTTGAGCAAGTGTTCATTTGTTTAAGATGATGTTCTCTAGTTTCATCCATTTTGTTGCAAATGACATTATTTCATTTTTTATTACTGAGTAGTATTCCATTGTATATATGTACCACAATTATTTTTATCCATTCTTCTGTTGATGGGCACCTTTGTTGGTTCCATATTCTTGCTATTGTGAAGAGTGCTGCATTGAATATGGAGATGTAGGTGTCTCTGTGGTATGATGACTTATCTCCCTTTGGATATATTCCCAGTAGTGGTATGTTGTTGTTAGGTGCCTTTTTTTTTTATTAGAAATTTTTAATGTACATCATAATGTGATTCATTTTGACATGCTTTTCGTTGTGACAATTTTCATATATGCAATTTGATAAGCATTATACATATAGGTTACCCCTTACCCTCCTCTGTGTTTCCCCCCTCCCCCCTTCCTATCTAAGTTTCCCATCCAAGTCTTCTCTATCTTTTACTATATAGTATTTTTCTATATGTCCTTGGGTTCCATTTCTGTTTAAGATAGAAACTTTTCCTGTAGTGGTC
>VMDO01018877.1:0-41118 GCA_007922755.1 Pedetes capensis
AACTCAAAATGGATAAAAGATCTCAACATAAAACCAGAAACTTTAAAACTTATAGAAGGCAAGATAGGCAATACACTCCATCATATAAGCATTGGAAAAGATTTCCTTAATAGGACACCAATTGCTCAAGAAATTGAAACAAGAATAGATAAATGGGACCACATGAAATTAAAAAGCTTCTGCACAGCAAAAGAAACAACAGAGTCAAGGAAACCTCCATGGAATGGGAAAAAATATTCGCATTTTATACATCTGACAAGGGTCTAATTACTAGAATTTATAAGGAACTCAAGAAAAAAAAAAAAACCCAAAAACCAAACAACCCAATACACAAATGGACAAAGGAACTGAGTAGAGAGTTCTCAAATGAAGAGGTCCATAAAGCCATGAAACACATGAAAAAGTGCTCAACATCCCTAGCCATTAGGGAAATGCAAATCAAAACAACGCTGAGATTTCACCTTACACCAGTAAGAATGGCCAAGGTCAATAAAACAAACAACAACAAATGCTGACGAGGTTGCGGGGAAAAGGGAACACTTTTACATTGCTGGTGGAGCTGTAAATGGGTGCAACCCCTATGGAAATTAATATGGAGGTACCTCAAAAAACTAAAAATAGATCTACCATATGACCCAGCTATAACACTATTGGGAATTTACCCAAAAGGAGATGAGTCATCATACCACAGAGACACCTGCATCTCCATGTTCAATGCAGTGCTTTTCACAATAGCAAAGATATGGAATCAACCAAAGTGCCCTTCAACAGAAGAATGGGTAAAAAAACTATGGCATATATACACAATGGAATACTATTCAGCAATCAAGAAAAATGAAATAGGGTCATTCGCAGCAAAATGGATGGAATTAGAGAACATTATTTTAAATGAACGAACACGAGCTCAGAAAGAGAAACAACACATGTTCTCACTCATATGAGAGAGCTGACTCAAAATTACAAGAAGGAAAAATTCTACTCAAAGGAGAAAAGGTGCCCATGTCAGTTCTTGTGAAGAGATGCTATGTGTGCAGCACTTCAAACAATACGAGGCACAAGGTGTCTGGCTACGTCCGCTGTAATTGCTATGGAAAGACCGCTCACTGTCTTCAGGGAAGCAAGCTTTCCCATGCCAACTCTTCTCACTTCAAGGAATGAGTTAGTGATCATAAGGAAGGTGGGTGGGGCCGACTCAGCAGTGAAAACTTCAGAAAGCACAGAATTAACTGACGGGGTGGAAGATGTAGTGCTCAGAGCCAATTGCTTTGGACTCTTCTTCCGTGTGCGGTGCTGGATACCAGACTCCATAACGTGTGCATGCTTGACAAACGCTGTACTGCTGAGCTACATCCCCAGCAAGCCAACAGCTTTGGAACCCAAAATATAGGAGGAGCTGCATAAAGCATGGACTTTGCACCCAGATCGCAGCTGGCTTTGATTCCAGTTCAGCCATTTCTTTGCTGTGTGGCACTGAACAAAGTTACTTCAACCTCTTGGTTTCCTCCTCTCCAAAATCACTTGTGAAAAGTTGTTGTGAAAATCACTCCTTTATTGATAGTTGAGAAGGTTAAATGTTTTCTAATAAGTTGCCTGGCACTACATACATACAATATAAGATAGAACAATTTTTTCTCCAACAAAAAAAGAGGAAAGATTCTAATTAGAGATAAAATTTCTTTAAGGTTATATAATGCCCAATTTTTTATTTATTATATCAGTTTTGTTATACTGCTCTAAGAATGTGTTCATTTTTTGCACATCTTAAAGATTGTTGTTGTTGTTCTTAGGTGTCATTTGAGTTGGGTCTGACTCACAGAGACCCTAAATACAACAGAATGAAACATTTCCTGACACTGTGCCATGCCCGGTACTATGTCAGTGCTTCTTTGCTACTCATAGGCTTTTCTTTTCCCTTCCCTTCCTTTCCCTTCCCTTCCCTTCCCTTCCCTTCCCTTCCCTTCCCTTCCCTTCCCTTTCCTTTTCTTTTCTTTTGCCGTCCTGGGGGTTGAACCCAGGGCCTCGCACTTGCATACTTTCCAAGTGGTGGACCACTGAGCTGCCACCTCCAGCTCATTTTTTTTTTACTTTTTTGAGTCAGGGTCCCACTAAATTATGCAGGTGGTCTCTGGTCTCAAATTTGCAATCCTCCTGCCTCTGTCTCCTGAGACACTGGGATTATAGGCATGTGCCACTGTGTCCTGCTGACTCAAAAGGTTTTCAATGGCTGGCTGTTTCAGGATTGCTTGTGGAGTGCATTGATACATCCTTCTCCCATATTTTAAGATTATTGGAATATAATTCTTTATAACATAATTATCAAACTCTCTGTATAGGACGGATAGTGAGTATATTATGCTTTGGGGGCAATATGGTCTCTGTTGCAACTATTCTACAATGATAGCAAGGAAATAGTCACAGACAATATATAAATGCGTTTGGCTGTATTCCAACATATCTTTGTTCACAAACATATTTAAAAAAATTAAAAACAGGCAGCATGTTGGATTTTGAGGAAAAAACCCAGGCCTTGCACAGGCTAGTCAAGCACTCTGCTATGTCTTCTTGTATTTTTAATGTCTTTTTCCCTTTTCATTCTCAATATTAGGAATGTGGGTGTTTTCATTATTTTTATTGGTTAACTTTTATAGAAATATATTAATTATAATAGCCATTTCAAAGAAGCAGTTTGTGTCTTTGAAATTTTTCTTTGACGTCCTTCTTTGGTGATGGAGAACTTTGGCTACTTCAGAAGATGGTTGTTGCTGTTGTTAGGTTCCCTCAAGTGGAGTCTGACTCATAGTGACCCTATGTACAGCAGATTGACACACTTCCCGATTCTGTGCCAGGCACACAATCTTATTTATATTTAAGCCCATTGTTGCAGATACTGTGTCAATCAATCTGGTGGAGGGTTTTCTTTTCATTGACCTGCCCCTCTCCCAAACATGATGTCTTTCTCCAGGGATTGATCTCTCCTGACTGTATGTCCGAAATATGTAAGACGTAACCTGGCCATTCTTGCTTCCAAGGAGCACTTTGGTTGCACTTCTAGGACAGATCTGTTGGTTCTTTTGGCAGTCCATGATATATTCAATAGACGTCTCCAGCACCATAATTGAAAAACATCAATTCTTTTCCTGTCTCCCTTATTTGTCTGAAATATGCATTGTCACTAGTTCACTTGTAGTTCTGTGGGGCAGAGGGTCTTCAGGGGGCTGAGTCTCTTTCTTGTGGTGGTGGCTGCTCCCCTCTGTCAGCACTACCAAGGGAGGCCCTCCCTGGCAAACTTCCCTGTTCCTGGTGTTTCTCCGAGTGGAGAAGCATGGGGAAGAACCTGTACGTGGGTGCAAACACTCCTGTATCTGCAACACCAGAGGCTTCCACACTATCATGCTAAGCCCTAATCAGTTTCTGGAAACTTGTGAAACCCACGGACTCACTTCTTCCTGCTGTGGCACAGCACATGGTATCTGACCCAGGTGAGCCAGTGCTCACCTTCTGCCTCTCCTTTAGGTTCAAGCTCTCTAGTTACTTGGAAGTCTCTGTCCTTAGGAGAAAGATTATGCTGTTGTAGTTTACATGCCTTTTAATTTTTATTTAGGGTTAGTGTGGAGCTCTTTCCAGCTTTCTGTATCCTCACTGGGAATAGTACTCTCCCTTAGCATCTCTATTAGATTCTTTTATCTCTACCCTCTGTCTCCTTTAGATTGATTACATTTTCGTATTACTTTTCCCTTTCTGTTAGTTTTTAAGGATAGATTCTTTTACTATTCTTTCAGGAAGTGCTCCAGAGATTATAATTTTCTTCCTTGGCTTACTATAATCCTATAAACATCAGTACTTTCACTCCTGCTTAGAAAACCCTTGGATCTTTACTTAGGTTGCCTTAGCTTTATTAACTCAGTCCCAGGCTCTTGTGTTATTGTTGTCAGGCAGCTTAATTATATTTTAAACCATATGTCCTACAGCAGTACCACTGTGGCTGCCGATCCCCTCAGATCTTGGGAGCTAAGCAGGGTAGGGCCTGGTTAGTACTTGGGTGGGAAACTGCCTGGGAACACCAGGTGCTGCAGGCTTGGGAGAAGGACGTGGCAGTCTACTCCCTAAAACGATCAGCAATTGAAAACCCTATGAATAACAGAGAAGCAGTAACAATAGTGTTTTGCCTGTTTTATGTAGGGTCTCTGTGAGTCGGACACTGAAGAGATGCCACCTAAGAACAACAACAAAACCACTATTATTAAAGCATTGTGAGTACATATTTTACATTTATCTTTTCTAGCTGTCCTTTGCTCTTTATTTCTCTCTGTCCACCAGGAAGAAGTCTCTTCTTACCTCTGTGTTTCAGGTCCATCCTGGAGTGGGCTGTTGTGATCGACAAATTCATTTTTGCACTCTCACCCACACACTGAGGTAGCCATTCACCAAGCTGGGGTGTTTCCTTCCTCTGACAACATCATCAGGAACTCTTTATTAGCCTAGGAGGAAGCATTGGAAACTGAAGTCTCAGGGGATCAACATTGACTGGGTGGCCAGCAGTGGGTTTTTCACTTGATGACAGCTGTTCCAGGGTCTGACTTAGTGGCCAAGGAGAAGTTCATCAGTCATGAGAGTCCAGCTTATGAGAAATTTTTGTTTTTAGGGATCTGGGACATTAAACCTTAAGAAACAGTGTCTTTGTCATGGACAGCAGCTTTTCTTTTCTTTTCTTTCTTTCTTTTCTTTTATTTTTTTGGTGGTAATTGAAAGTTGAACCCAGGGCCTTACAATTACTCTGCAAGTGTTCTGCCAGTGGGTTGCACACCCAGCCCATTTTTTTTGTTTTTTTTTTTATTTTGAGACAGCATCTTGTTAAGTTATATATGCTGCCTCTGGCTTTGAACTTGCCATCCTCCTGCTTCTACCTCCTAATTGCTGGGCTTAGAGGCGTAAACCACTGCACCTGGTAGCAGCCAACTTTTGAGAGTATGTTTGTTGGGAAAACTGATGTCCCTGTTAGTGTGATCCAGATTTAGGTAAATGATTCACAAATTTAGAGAACTTGCTTAGCATGTGCAAGGGCCCTTGGTTCCATCCCCAGCACTGCAACAGCTTCAAACAAAACAAATAAAAAGAAAGTAGGCTTTGCGTGTATTATGAGGATATAAGGAGTCAATTTCTGCTAGGGAATATCCCTTGGTGTATCCAAGAGTCTATAAATTGTGGATTTAATGGTGATGTTATGATTTGCAGATATTTGTTTTTAAGCTGTTGAGGGTGGCAGCTATATTCCTGAGAAGTTATGAGTAATGCTGCTCTCACATAATACTCCTTGCTTCCTGGCAAGGGATGGTGTCAGGTATTTTGTTCCCTGAGTGGGAGCTTAGGTGACTCAATGTTTCTTGCTCTGCCTAGAGCTCAGCTGAAGAGCAAAGGCTGGGGTTGGGGAGTGGCATTCCTTCTTTGTCTTGTCCTGCTCACATTTCTTCTCCCTCTGGAAAACTATATTTTAGAAAAGATTTTTTTGATGATGTCACTAGACAATTCAGTTCAAGTCTGAGGAGACAACAATAGATTACATAATTTGTGAATAATTCACTAAAGCTTTATTCAGTGTCTACTATTTTCCAGACACTATTCTAATTCCTGTTGGTATATACGTTTGAGAAAAATAAGGTCTTAGCTCTCTCATCTTGGAGGTTATGTTTGGTAGCAGGTGGAGTGTCTGCTTATATGGTTGCTGAGGAGATATGGGGAGAAGACAGATATTAAGCATTAGAAACATATAAAAACATGAAATATTTTGCTTTGAGGGACTTAGAACCTAACTGGGGACAGAGAAAACACATACACCAGTCTTGCCAATGTCAGAACTCTTGAATTCTGTCGTATCCTTGCCTCTTCTAAAACTAGAAGTCTGTGTGTGGACTTAAAATATTACATTAGATTTTTCTTAGGTTTGTGCATGCTGAATTTTGTCTTTATTCTTGAAGATTAGGATACATAGGGTATAGAGCTTCCAGAAAGGGTCTGAGATTTGGGAACATCAGTGGCCCCTTTCTGCACTTTTATAAAGAAGTGAATGACTCTCAACTATTCATGTTAAGAGTAGACTGGGGATCTAGATGTTCATCAACATATGAATGGATAAAAAAAGGTATGCATACACAGTGGAGTTTCACTCTGCCATAAAGAAGAATAAAATTATGTTGTTCACAAGAAAATGGATGGAACCGGAAATCACCATGTTAAGTGAAATAAGCTAGATTCAGAAATATAAATATTGCATGCTTTCACTCATATGTAGAAGCTGAGGGGAAGAAAGCAGGCTTGAAACTAAAATGGGAAAGGGGTAGATGAAGGGAGAGGGGGAATAATAACAAGTAATACAGGGGCTGACTATGCTCAAAGTACATTATATGCCTATACAGAAATATAATACTGAAACCCCTCATTTTGTACAACTTCTATATACTACTAAAAAAAAGTGGACCAGCCTTAGAGACTGAAGGCAGGAGGGGAAAATAACAGTGGGAAGTCTGAGCCAGGATAAGATAGGGCACCACCATGGGATTTTTATGGCAGGTAATCCTCTGAGTCAACAGGAATTAGGTCATTATGGAAGGATGCCAGATATGTTAAGGAAGTGTTCCCTAAACTTCTGAGATCTCATTATGACTATTTATTCTTATATTTGCATGTTGCCAACATCATGGCATACTTAATATTTTTCATTGAAATTACCTTCAACTCAATAGACTTTTAAAATTTGTAGTAATTCTAGATGGTATTATGCATTACATAACAAGCTTGAAATTCAACTTGCGAATCTTTCAAGTATAGATTAAGATAGACAATGGTTAAAAATTTAAAAATCTGTTTGCTATGTGAGATCATCTGCAACAAGCCACACTATTAGAGCCATTGGGAAATGATGCAGCAGTGTTTACTAGTGGAACACTCTCCCACATGTCTCCCAATTTGATACACTGTGGGGGCTTGTGTGTTGTGATGAGGCTGAAAGCTATGCTACTGGTATCTCAGATACCAGCAGGGTTATCCATGGTGGACAGATTTCAGCTGATCTTCCAGACTCAGACAGACTAGGGAATAGGCACTGGAGAATCACTCCCGAAATAACTAGTCATTGAAAACCTTATGGATAGCAAAGAAACACTGTCAGATATAGTGCCAGAAAATGAGTGCCCCAGGTTGGAAGGCACTCAAAAGACTACTGGGGAAGAGTTGCCTCCTCAAAGTAGAGTCTACCTTGATGACGGAAATGGAGCAAAGCCACAGGGACCTCCATTTGATGATGTGGCATGACTCAAAATGAGGAGAAACAACTGTAAACATCCATTAACAATTGGAACATGGAATGTACATAGTGTAAATCTAGGAAAATTAGAAATCATTAAAAGAGAAATGAAGGGCATAAACATTGACATTCTAGGCATCAGTGAGCTAAAGTGGACTGTTATGGGCCATTTTGAGTCAGATAATCATATGGTCTACTATGCTGGGAATGACAAACTAAAGAGAAATGGGGTTGGATTCATCATCAAAAAGGACATCTCAAGATCTGTTCTGAAATACAATGTTGTCAGTGATAGAATAATACCCATTCGTCTACAAGGAAGGCCAGTTAATATGACTATTACTCAACTTTATGCACCCACCACTAAGGCCACAAATGAAGACAGGGAAGATTTCTACCAGCTTCTGCAATCTGAAATAGATCAAACTTGCAAACAGGATGTACTGATAATTACTGGTGACTGGAATGCAAAGGTTGGAAACAAAGAAGAAGGCTGAGTAGTTGGAAAATATGGTCTTGGTGACAAAAATGAAGCTGGAGATCACATGATAGAATTTTGTCAGACAAATGACCTTTGCATTGGAAATACATTTTTCAACAATGTAAATGGAGACTATACACGTGGCATTCACCAGATCGAAAATACAGGAATCAAATTGACTACATATGTGGAAAGAGACAATGGAAAAGCTCTATACCAAATGTCAAAACAAGACCAGGTGCTGACTGTGGATCAGACCATCAACTTCTCCTATGCAAGTTCAAACTGAAGCTGAAGAAAATTAGAACAAATATAGGAGAGCCACGGTCTGACCTTGAGTATATCCCACCTGAGTTCAGAGACTACCTCAAGAATGGGTTTAATGCATTAGACACAAATGATAGGATACCAGTTGAGTTGTGGCATGATATAAAAGATATCACTCAAGAAGGAAGGAAAAAGTTATTAAAAACACAAGAAAAAAAAGAAAAGACCAAATTACATGTCAAAAGAGATGCTGCAACTTGCCCTTGGATGTTGAGCAACCAAAATAAAAGGAAGACATTATGAAGTTAAGGATCTAAACAGAAGATTTCAAAAGGTAGCTCAAGGAGACAAAAACAAATATTACAATGACATGTGCAAAGAGCTGGAGGCAGAAAACCAAAAGGGAAGAACATGCTTTGTGTTTCTCAAGCTTAAGGAAGTGAAGAAAAAATTCGAGCCTCGAGTGGCAAATGTGAAAGATTCTACAGGGAAAATATTAAATGATCCAGGAAACATCAAATGAAGATGGAAGGAATACACAGTCATTATATAAAAAAGAATTGGTAAATGACCAACCATTTCAAGAGGTTGCATATGAAGAGGAACCAATGGTATTGACGAATGAAGTGGAAGCCAACTTGAAAGAACTGGTGAAACACAAAGCTCCAGGAATTGATTGGATACCAATAGTGATGTTTCAACAAACAGATCCAGCACTGGAGGTGTTAACATGTTTATGCCAACAAGTTGGGAAAACAGCTACCTGGCCAACTGACTGGAAAAGATCCATATTTGTGCCTATTCCCAAAAAAGGGATCCAACTGAATGTGCGTACTATTGGACAATATCATTAATATCACACACAAGCAAAATTTTACTAAAGATCATTCAAAAGTGACTGCAGCAGTATATATACAGGGAATTACCAGAAAATCAAGTGGGATTCTGAAGAGGGCAGGGGAACCAGGGACATCATTGCTAATATCAGGTGCATATTATCCAAAAGCAGAGAATATCAGAAAGATGTCTATCTTTGTTTTATTGACTATGCAAAGGCATTTGGTTGTGTGGATCATAATAAATTATGGATAACACTTTGGAAAATGGGAATACCAGAGCACCTAATTGTACTCATGAGAAATCTGTACGTGAACCAGGAGGCAGTTTTCCAGAGAGAACAGGAAACACTGCCTGGTTTAAAGTTGAGAAAGGTGTGCATCAGGACTGTATACTTTCACCCTGTCTCTTCAATTTATATGCTGAACAAATAATCCGAGAAACTAGACTTTATGAGGAAGAACGCGGCATCACGATTGAAGAAAGACTCATTAACAACCTGTGTTATGCAGATGACACAACTCTGATTGCTGAACGTGAAGAGGATTTAAAACATTTACTGATGAAGATCAAAGATCATAGCCTTCAATATGGGTTGCAACTAAACATCAACAAAACTAAAATCCTTGCAACTGGGTCAGCAGGCAACTTCACAACAAATGGAGAAAAGATTGAGGTTGTCCAAGATTTTGCTTTGCTTGGCTCTATAATGAACACCCGTGGGAGCAGCAGTCAAGAAATCAAAAGACACATTGCTCCAGGAAAAGCTGTGGCAAAAGATCTCTTTAGAGTATTGAAAAGCAAAGATGTCACATTGAAGATGTAGGTGCGTCTGACTCCTGCCATGATATTTTCAGTGGCATCATATGGTTGTGAAAGCTGGACATTGAACAAGAGAGACAGAAAAAGAATTGATGCTTTTGAATTGTGGTGCTGGAGACGTCTATCGAATATACCATGGACTGCCAAAAGAACGGATAAATCTGTCCTAGAAGAAGTACAACCAGAGTGCTCATTGGAAGCAAGAATGGCCAAACTGCATCTTACATATTTTGGACATGTAGTCAGGAGAGATCAATCCCTGGAGAAGGCCGTCATGTTTGGGAGAGTGGCAGGTCAATGCAAAAGAGGAAAACCCTCCACCAGATGGATTCACACCGTGTCTGCAACAATGGGCTTAAACATAAATAAGATCGTTTGCCTGGAACACAATCAAGAAATGTTTTGATCTGCTGTACACAGGGTCGTTATGTGTTGAACTTGACTCAAAGGCACCAAACCACAATAACAACAGTGGGACTTAACATAATGTTTCCAAGATTCACTCATATTATGGCATGTATCATGACTTCTTTCCTTTTTATAACTGAATTAATATTCTATTATATTGTGCATATATGTGGAGTTCCATGTGATGTTTCAATATATGTATACATTATGGAATGTTCAAATCCAGGTAAGCATGTCTATCACCTAGAATATTTATCATTTCTTTGTGTGAAGCATTCAACATCCTTTCTTCTAGCCTTTTGGAAATATATAATACGTTATAGTTATCTATGGGCTGGGGTTTTGCTCAGTTGGTAGAGTGCTGCTCTGTGTTCTCTGAGGTTCTGGGTTAGATGCCCAGCATCACATAAAATGGGAGAAGGACTTGGCAGCCCAAGGCTGGAAAGAATCAGCCATTGGAAACCTTATGAATAGCAGAGAAGCACTGACATATTGCCAGACATGGCCCAGCGGTAGGGAGTGCTTCATTCTGTTGTGCATAGGGTCCATATGAGCTGGACTCAAATTAATGACACCTAACAACAACAACTACAATAACAACAACAACAACAACAACAACAACAACGTTATCTATAGTCATTCTACTAAGTGATAGAACACCAAAACATAGTTCTATCTAACTATAGATTGAGTAGTACCCAACTTCTCCCCATTCCACTCTTCTCCACTTTCCTAATCTCTCCAATCTTTTCTCTCCCTAGGCTCTGGTTACTACAGATACTATTCTACCATCAACTTCTATGAAATCGACATTTTTAGATTATGAATATGAATGAGATCATGCAATATTTATCTTTCAATATCTTGGTTAGTTTGCTTAACAATATCCTCCATATTGTCACATATAACAGGAATTTACCTTTTTATTTATGGCTGAATGATACCCATTGTGTATTCTTTATCTGGTCATTAATTGATAGACTCCTAGGTGAAGAATATTTGAAAAGAAAAATAGAAAATGAAATCGTATGTGCAACAAAATAATGTTTAAATAATTGTTGCCTATATCTTTATGTTTTCATGAGTATATGTTGATCAAAATGTCATCATTCTTAAATATGTTTCATTATAATTTGAACATTTTTGATATTTAAATAATCTTCCAAACATCTTCTTTAAGTATCTTAAAATTTCTACCACATATATGTTCTGTATTTATTTATCTGATTCAGCAAGATTAAGAAAAGGATTACAGAGAGTGAGCCTTAACTTTAGCAATAAAAGCAGAGACAGAAATCTATGGAGGCTGGCAGTTCCCATTTATCTGGGTATATCAGGAATATTTTACCATAATTTTTGTTTCTTTGTATTTATTTCTTCCATGTTTTATTGTAGAATCTTGATTTTCAGAGATATTTCATTTAATGGAGTATAACATATAGTAAATAAAATGTGAAATAAAATTCAGTCAAAAATTAGAGAAAAAATTAAAAATTTTGGTCTTTTCTGTTATTTTCCAAATAGTAATGATTCATAGTAAAACACTTACAAAGTTAGGAAGGAGTAGGGCTGAATCTAGGATTACTTGATGCTTAAAGGTCACAAAGCTAAGTTCAATAATATGTATGTGGATGATAGACTGACAGGTAACACCTGTGTGTGTGTGTATGTGTGTGTGTGTGTGTGTGTGTGTGTGTATGTGTGTGTGTGTGTGAAGTACACCATGTTTCAAGTCTCTGGTAGTGGATGTCCAAACTTGGACAATCTTTGAGACAGATCTGTGAGGAACTCTGAGTGTTCAAGATTACAAGCTCAACTTTGCAATTTACCAGGGCAGACCTGACTTTGGTGTTTGCATTGCCACGATTAGCAGCCTTTTTGAGTGGGATGAATTCAGAGGGAGAGTCTGACATTGTAATCTCATTTGGCCAGTTAATTCTCAAAGTTTGGATGGTGGAAATGAAACATTTCTTTAAGGATTTATGTTTTAGATGTGATATGAGGTTCTGTGGAGTAGAAGGTTACCTATTTAGTAAGTTCCTTTAATTTGTCCTTTGTTTTTGGCATGTGTAGTAATCTATATGAACATCTAGAGAAGACATAGAGCCTGTAGCCATACCACTGTGGTGTCCAATCCTGTCAGATCTTGGAAGCTAAGCAGGGTTGGTCCTGGTTAGTACTTGGATGGGAGATTACCTGGGAATACCAGGTGCTGTAGGCTTAAGAGAAGGACCCAGCAACCTACTCCCCCAAAACAACCAACCATTGAACACCCTATGAATAGCAGAGAAACAATGACAATACTGTTTCGCCTGCTGTACTTAGGGTTGCTGTGAGTCAGACACCAACCCGACAGCACCTAACAACAGCAACAATAAAAAGAGATGATACCTTGTGTAAACACTGGGTTTGAAGGTGTTAAAGTGATGGCTCTATCCCTGTAGTGACACAGCCACTGGTGATCTTGGGGGCAAAAACCCTTCCTTACCGTCAGGAGCAATGACATTTCTGGGAGTCTAACCTGCTTCACTGAGAAGATGTGATGCTGGATGAGTCAGTGCTCTGGTGCTTTGTATAGCATAGCTGGTGACTGCTTCAGAGATTTTGAATCTTTTGTCTTCCTCATTCTCCAGTTCTTTCTATTCTCCAATTATAAAACCACATTCCTGGAAAGATACACAATAATTACTCAGAATTGATTGCAAGAAAAATTAAGAGATGTGAAAGGACTAGTTCCGACATGCATTATACAATTATCTTGAGTGACCAGGATTATGACATTGGAAAAAGAAGATGGATACACTGGGGAGCAAGAGAATACTGTAACAGGTGGGAGAGGGTGGAGAGCTTATGGAGCAGAAATAGAATAAAAAGTATGAAACAAAATTTTAAAATATTGTCTTTCTTTTTGTGGTATTTAGAGGTTGAAATCAGGGCTTTGCACATACCTTGCAAATACTCTGCGACTGGATTGTGTTCTCAGTTCATTAATTTTTTTTTTATTTACTATTTTGAGACAAGGTCTTGTTAAGTTACACAAGCTGTCTCTGGCCTCAAACTCACGATCTCCCTGCCTCCACTACCAGAATGTTTGGGATTATAGGTGTGTGGCCCCATCCCTGGCTCAAAAGAACTCTTTCAAAGACTTAAAATGCGTTTGGAAAAACAGTAAGAGAAAAACAACATAAAAGATCATTCTGAGTTCACATTTCCCCCCAGATAACAAACTTTTACTGCTCTGACCCTCTGTCCTGCACAAACCTACTCTTAGTTATTTACATGTGATGTCCTGAGTCGTGCATCTTGTTCTGTGCTGCAGGGATCATCAGATGGATCCATGTGGGTGTGCTTCAGCAAACAGCAGTAAATTTTGGTTGAATGTTTGTGATTTTTGTACTTCTTCCCATTTCCTTAATGTAGTGATTATGAGCACATTTTAAAATAAAAAGGCTCACGTACACATCTGTGAAGAAAGGAAGGAAAAATCACCGAAGAGATGTTTCACTCCGAAATCAAAGTGGGTCCTTGGAGAAAAGAACATCTCTGAATAGAAAAAAGAGTTTGAAAAGGCAGAGAATGTAGGGCAAATCTAGGGTTCTAGGCACTCCTAAAGAAGTGGAAGAGAAAATCTGAGGCTTGGACAGGGTCAAAGGACTGCCTAATACCATCAGCACCCACTCTGAGAAGCACATGCTATTTTCCCCTATTCATAGAGAAAGACTCAAAACAAGCTAGGAAAGGTGACCTGGCTGTGGTCACAGGGCTGTCACAGACTGAACTGGAAAGAGAGCTCAGATTCTTTTGAGTTCACTCTTTCTTTCCAGCACACTGACATTGTATGATGAATGTAAAGATGGAAATAAATGCTAAAAACTAAAGTTATGTAACATCAGGGAAAATAAATGATGGAAACAAACAGGTTCATGTACCAAAAAATGACAACCAGCTAATGTGGAACAAGTAAGTAATGCATTTTGGGGGGGCACTGGGGGTTGAATCCAGGGCCTTGTGCGTGCAAGCTTTGCAAGTGCTGGACCACCGAGCTGCACTCTCATCCCATTTTTTAACTTTTTTTTGGAGATAGGGTCTTGCTAAGTTTCACAGACTGCCTCTGGTCTCGAACTTGCAATACTCCTGCCTCCACCTCCAGAGCCACTGGGATTACAGGCGTGTGCCACTGTGCCTGGCTAGTAATGCAGTTTTAAGAGTCAGTGAAGCTGTAAGACAGGAAGGGTGTTTTGCCTTCAGTCTTGACCTCCATTTAGAGAATCCCCCAAGTTCTCCAACTGATACCAGTTATTCAAACTGAGACCTAAGGAAGGGCCTCTGACTCAGGAGCATGTAATCCAATGAGGATATTCTGCATCCTGACATTTCCTTACTTCTGAGTCCCTGTATAGCCAGTTAGGGATGGATTTGCATTTTGGTTGGGAAATAGTTGGACCAGCCCTGTTGTAAGCAGCTCCCCTTTCCCTGGGTGGGGCAGCAAGCCCTATAAAGAGGTCCTCAGGTACAAGACGACTACACTCCGGTGACCCAAGTCTTGATCTGCTGTGGAGAACCTGGTGAGTCTCATTTCTTGAGTTTTTTATGGTCTATTCAAGTGTTGAATTTTACACGCAGAGAGCACATTTGCTGTGTGCACATTATGAAAATGTGATGAATGCTACTTAGTAGATGGAAATTTAGGAATAGGACACAATAAAAATATCATAGCCTGTTTTTTCTTTTGTTTAGTAATAGTTTGATATTTGTATACACAAACAGGACAATAGGGAAGGTTTGATTTGAAGAAGAGGATGGAAAAATGTACTTTCCTTTCCTTAATATCTTTTGTGTGTACGCTTCAAAAGCTTATGTCTTAAGCAAGTGTAAAACCTTTGAATTCTTCCTGAGCAATGCTTTGTTCTGTATCCCAGTCAGCCTACTAGGACCTCAGAGGAGATAAAGGTGATTAGGAGTTACTTGGGAGCCTGCCCACGCTTCTGAACTTGTAACTGTCTCCTGAGAAGATGTTATTTTCCTACAAATAACATTACTTGGTTCTTTGGAACAGATAGGTTTTCATTGGAAAAATGCCAGGAGATAAAAGAAGGGTTTACTAAAACCGATGAAGCTAATTGTTACAGTGGAAGGGAGAAGCCAGAAAGTCATAAAAAGGGAGTTGAGACCTTAAGTCACTTCCTTGGAGAGAAAAGTAATGCAACATAACACTGGAATCTTTCCCTGTGGGAGTCCCTTCTTGTGAACACTGTCATATGATTTTTTTTTAAGATTCTGAGACTCTCAACAAGATGTCTTACCAACAGCAGCAGTGCAAGCAGCCCTGCCAGCCTCCTCCTGTGTGCCCACCTCCAAAGTGCCCTGAGCCTTGTCCACCTCCAAAGTGCCCTGAGCCTTGTCCACCCCCTAAGTGCCCTGAGCCCTGCCCACCTCAGCTGTGCCAGCAGAAATGCCCTCCTGTGCAACCCCCCACACCCTGCCAGCAGAAGTGCCCACCCAAGAGCAAGTGATGGCTTCAGGATTCATCAGGACCAGGAAAAGATGAGGACAACTGGCTCCCCTGCTTCTATAGCAACTCCTTCATCTTCTCTCAAAGCCTGTCCTGATGCGGAAGAACCTTCTCCACGCTTCTCCTGTCATCTGCCTGTGATGATTCCTGGCAGCCAAATTGTCCTTCTTGAGGCTGCAACACTGTCATTGCCCAGGAGGTGTCTGAGAGAGGGCATCTGTCCTCAGCAGTGCCAGCACCCTAGGCCTACAGAAGGAAGAGGGCAGCTGTCTCTCTAGTGCCATCAGAGGATGTCTCCCACATGTGTCTGTCACCTGGGCAGGGATTTCTACCCCTGAAAATTTTAACTCTTCTCTCACTTCCTGAATAAAGTTCATTGTTTGGTGATAAGTATTTTCATTCTTTCAAAGTCTGGTTTCTTAGAAGTATCATATCATTTTGTTTATTTATATCCTTTGAGATCTTGGTCAAGATCTCATAATCAGTGTTGTGTGACTTTCATGTCACACAGAGGATTATTTCTTTGTTATTTCAAATTCTTGCTATTATCCTTCATTATTCTTTGAATGTTTTGAGGAACTAATTATTCAACTTCTCAGAATTTCAGTCAACTATAAAATGGAGAAAATAATGCATGTACCACAAAGTTGTGTCTTGCATAAAATTGAATTAATAAGTGTCATTTAGTTGGCACAATGGCCAACACAATTAGAACTCAGTAAGTGTTAGCAGCAGCATTAATGTCATCATCACCATCACCACCACCAGCCTCATCCGACAAGAATGTGGCTTGGACATTACTACAATAAGAAATAAGATTTCTAAACTGTATTTTTCTTTCCACACAACTATTCTCCCCATTTTTTAAGTTATATCATTTTCTGTGAAACATTGCAGATACAGACCTTTTGGAAACTGGTGGAGTGTCCTATGTGAAATCATAGCAGTTTGAAAACAAGTAGCTGAGAAGAAAGAGAAAAGGATCCCAAGATACGAAATTGCTTACCTTCTCCCCATGTGGGCTACCTTCTTACTCTAACACTCCACAAAATTCAGTGTCCTATCATTGTCATTCTCCTCTGAAATTACTTTCAGCAGATTGCTGACCCCACCCTTAAAAATATTTAGAATTTCAAGTTTATTTAGAGTTTCAAAGTGACTGCTGCTCTGCAGCTTGTTTTCTAAGTGCTTTGCTGACTAGACATGTAATCCTCTGAAAGGAATGAATCTGATTTGAGATCATGACTCCCATTCTGAAATTAAAGCATCATCTACAGTGGAATTACTGCTCCTTGAGGCAGGTCAGAGGCCCTGCATTTCTCTCAAGTAACACCTGGATCCTTTCCGAGATAGCTTGGTTAGATTCTTTTTGGGCTGTTGCATGATATAATGTTGAAAAAAGGTTCTTATGGGATGGACCAAAATCATACAATTGAGTGTGCCTTCCTGGGGCTGTCTTTGCAACCATCCAGTATATCTCACTCCTGAGCAAGAATGGAATTTTCTGTGGCAAATATCAGGAGAAAGGAAAAGTGTTGCCAATATAGAATAAATTTGTGATAAGATGCAAAGGCACTGGCAGCGAAACCAGCTGCTCCTCCCCTCCTTCCTGCTTTTCCTTAGAGGATTCCTATACACCTTAGAAGGGGCTGGGATTTAGCTCAGTGGGTAGAGCGCTGTGCTGAAGTCTCTGAGGTCCCGAGTTCAATTCCCAGCACCACAAAAATGGGAGAAGGGCCTGGCAATCCACTCCCAAGGCAATCCTGAAGCACTCAGCCATTGAAAACCCTGTGAGGGTCGCTATGAGTCGGATACCGACTCGACGGCACCTAACAACAACAACAACAATACACCTTAGAAGTGCTTGAGGAAGAACAATGAAGACAGGCAAAAGCCTTTGCCTAGAAGCCTAATGCACAGTCACTGTTGAAGAAAATACCTACCTAATTTTTCAATCTTAGTGTGTTTAACGCTTTTCAAGTTTGCAAGCAAGCATATTAAGCCTACTGATGGAGGCTTTGGGTAGCAAACAGTTATATGAAGACCGTATCCTAGAGGCAAATCCCAAGATGTGAAGCCATAAACAGAGAGAATCAGCACAAAAGTTATTTAAAATGACCCACAATGTTTTGGAATATCTTAACGTAATAGACCAAGGCTGAAGCATTTCTAACACCAGCATCAGAGGTGATTATTGACACCACATGATGTGTAGCTAATCCAGACAGATCCAGAGCTGAAAATGGATCTGGAAAGCTAGAACACATGGGTTGACATTGATGGTGTCCCCACCCATCCACAGCCCTGACTTGTGTTGTATAGCAGATCTGAAAGCAATGCAAGATGAAGAGAAGGCAGATCCTGAAGAGTGGGTGGGGCGAGACATAGGTCTCACAGGGAAGTTGCCAAATTAGGCGGAAATCTGGCTAGAAGATGGCAGCTGTTAAACTCTCAGGCTGACCCAGGTCTTCATCCAGGACCTGACGCTCCTGCCAGCTATGCTGTGGTGGATATAGCTTGTGAGGCTGTTGCATTTCTACTCCAGCAGAAGGGATCAAGATGTTGCAAGTAAGCAGCCTCTCCCAGATTTCCAGTGCAGTGGTCCCACACATGGATAGCAGCAGCCACACAGATTCTATGCACGGAATTCCAGACCTTCAGATCATGAGGCCAGCACTGCTCACTTGCAGCAGAAGGTCTAAAGCTCACAGAACTGATCAAGATTGCACAAATTGCCCAGGAATACAGCAATGCTGAGTCCTAGAAGTTTGCCAACAGCAAGGACAAGCAGCAGACCATCTGCTTCAAGTAGGTCTTTGAGAAGAAGAACCAACAATCTGTTCATACCACCCTCCAGCTACAAAATGATCTGGAGCACTTACATAGCTTCTGGTTTTTGCACTTACAATCAGTTTTGCTATTAATTACTTCAAATGTCTCCTTGTTGACATATGAAAGCATTTCTGTACGTAAAAGATACGATCAAAATACATGGTGAATGTTCCAATTTAAAAAATTACAGTAAAAGACACATTGCCATTAATTGCCCTCACAATACTCCCTCTGGCTTCGAGTACACATATCCCTTCACTCTTGCCAAAGGTATTTTTTTATCTGTGAAATGAGTTTTCATGTGTTTTATATACCTTTTTATTAGGAAAAAATTTTCTTCTAAGTTGGAGTATATATAATTAGGAAAACCATGGAAAGGTCATACAAAATTAATTTGAGGGCTTTATAATTTCTCCTGTTAGGATATTTTAAGCTACTTATTTTAATTTCTTTAATAATTTATAACATAATCAAGATTTCTGTTGTTCCTAGAGGAAATTTATTATAATAAATTATAATTTTATTTAAAAATTCTGACAAAGTAATTAATTCCCTAAACATGAGTAGGCACTTGAAATAAAAACAAATGGGAAATTGTTAATGTTATAAATCCTTTTCTTATTCTCTCCTCTGTTTTTTTAAATAGCCTTATTTAATTGTGGAAAAATTATAAAACATAAAATACCAATTAAACATTTCTGTGGTATTAATTACATTCACAAGACACTCAATGATCACCACTATGTTTCTCTATAAGTTTTTAATGACCCAAGACAAAAAGTCTATTCATACTAAAAGGTAACTTTCTATTCCTCCCTCTTCTAGCCATTGGTATCCTCCAGTCTACCTGTTTCTATGCAGTTAACTACTCTAAGTATCTCATAAAACTGGAATGATACAATAGTCACCCTTTTGTAATTGATATGTGTCACAAAAATAACGTTTTCATGATTCGTCCATGCTGTGGCAAGTGTTAGGATTCCATTCCTCTTTATGGTTGTATATCACTCCAAAATATTTTATGCATTTATGGGGAACTCTGTAATCTTTCAATACATGTATACATTATGGAATGTTTAAGACAGGTAAGCATATATATCACCTAGAATAAGGGTCTCTAATTCCTAGGCATTGGAATGGTACAAGTTCCTGGAAACAGGGCCACACAGGAAGTTAGTGGTAAGTGAGTTAGCAAGTAAGCTTCATCTGTATTTACAGACATTCCAAATTGTTCTCATTACTGCCTATGCTCTGCCTCCTGTTGGATCAGAAGTGGCATTAGATTCACATAGGAGGTCACTACACTGGTCAATAGTACCAAAAATGTTAAGGACTACTGACTTAGAATATCTACCATTTCTTTGTCGTGAAAATATTCAAAATTTTTTCATTTCAGTTTTTTATAATATATTATAGGTATCTACAATTACCATCACGCCACAAAATACCAAAACATAGTTCTTTAACTAACTATAACATAGTTCCCAACCCCTACCCACCCTTCTCTCCCCAACATTCCCAACTCTTCTTTCTCAGCCTGGATACTATTTTATATCAACTTCTATGAGGTCATCATTTTTAGATTCCAAATATAAATGAAATCATGCAGCATTTGTCTTTCTGAATCCTGCTTTAGTTAACTTAATAAAAATATCCTTCATGTCTATCCAGCCTGCAGCCATAGCCCTGTGGCATCCGATCCCATCAGATATCGGAAGCTAAGCAGGGTCGGGCCTGGTTAGTGCCTGGATGGGAGACCGCCTGGAAACACCAGAAGCTTCAGGCTTGGGAGAAGGACCTGGAAACCCCCTCCCAAAAATCAATCTGCCATTGAAAACCCTATGAACAGCAGAGAAGCACCGACAATAGTGTTTCCCCTGTTGTACAGAGGGTCGCTATGAGTCAGATAACAACTTGATGGCACCTAACAACAACAACAAATCATATCTATCCAATTCTGAAAACTGTATTAAAACACAAAAACTCTAAATAGCCAAAGCAATTTTAAGCAATGAGAATACTATGGGAGCATCAATATCCGATTTCATAATATACTGCAGTATTGGCAGAAAAACAGACAATGTAGACCAATGGAGTAGAACAGAAGATTCATAATTAAGCCCAAGTAGCTACAGCAATCTGATTTTTGGCAAAGGTACCAATACATATAGTGTAGAAAAGACAGCCTTTTGAACGAGCAGTGCTGGGAAAAGTGCATATACATGTAGATGACTGAAGCCAGATTCCCTTATTTCACCCTGTGAAAAATGAATGCAAAATGGACCAAAAAGTTTTCATTAGCATGTGTTACTTGTACATGGGGTTTCATTGTGACATTTACATACATACATCTAATGTACTTTGATCATATTTACCTCATGTATTGTTGTTGTTATTAGGTGCCATCAAGTCGAATCTGACTCATAGTGTCCCAATGTAGAGCAGATGGAAATACTTGCTGATTCTGTGCCAAGCAAATGATCTTATTTATGTTTAAGCCCATTGTTGCAGACACCGTGTCAATCCATCTGGTGGAGGGTTTTCCTCTTTTGTGTTGACCTGCCACTCTCCCAAACATGATGTCCTTCTCCAGGGATTGATCTCTCCTGACTACATGTCTGAAATATGTAAGACGCAGTCTGGCCATTCTTGCTTCCAAGGAGCACTCTGGTTGCACTTCTTCTAGGACACATCTGTTGGTTCTTTTGGCAGTCCATGGTATATTCAATAGATATCTCCAGCACCACAATTCAAAAGCATCAATTCTTTTTCTGTCTCCCTTGTTCAATGTCCAGCTTTCACAACTGTATGCCACTGAAAATACCATGGCATGAGTCAGACGCACCTTCGTCTTCAATGTGACATCTTTGCTTTTCAATACTCTAAAGAGATCTTTTGCCACAGCTTTTCCTAGAGCAATGCGTCTTTGGATTTCTTGACTGCTGCTCCCACAGGTGTTGATTATAAAGGCAAGCAAAGCAAAATCTTGGACAACCTTAATCTTTCCTCCATTTATTGTGAAGTTGTATACTGACCCAGTTGTAAGGATTTTTGTTGAACTTGTACCATTCCAATGCCTAGGAATTAGAGACCCTTATTCTAGGTGATATATATGCTTACCTGTCTTAAACATTCCATAATGTATACATGTATTGAAAGATTACAGAGTTCCCCATAAATGCATAAAATATTTTGGAGTGATATACAACCATAAAGAGGAATGGAATCCTAACACTTGCCACAGCATGGACGAATCATGAAAACGTTATTTTTGTGACACATATCAATTACAAAAGGGTGACTATTGTATCATTCCAGTTTTATGAGATACTTAGAGTAGTTAACTGCATAGAAACAGGTAGACTGGAGGATACCAATGGCTAGAAGAGGGAGGAATAGAAAGTTACCTTTTAGTATGAATAGACTTTTTGTCTTGGGTCATTAAAAACTTATAGAGAAACATAGTGGTGATCATTGAGTGTCTTGTGAATGTAATTAATACCACAGAAATGTTTAATTGGTATTTTATGTTTTATAATTTTTCCACAATTAAATAAGGCTATTTAAAAAAACAGAGGAGAGAATAAGAAAAGGATTTATAACATTAACAATTTCCCATTTGTTTTTATTTCAAGTGCCTACTCATGTTTAGGGAATTAATTACTTTGTCAGAATTTTTAAATAAAATTATAATTTATTATAATAAATTTCCTCTAGGAACAACAGAAATCTTGATTATGTTATAAATTATTAAAGAAATTAAAATAAGTAGCTTAAAATATCCTAACAGGAGAAATTATAAAGCCCTCAAATTAATTTTGTATGACCTTTCCATGGTTTTCCTAATTATATATACTCCAACTTAGAAGAAAATTTTTTCCTAATAAAAAGGTATATAAAACACATGAAAACTCATTTCACAGATAAAAAAATACCTTTGGCAAGAGTGAAGGGATATGTGTACTCGAAGCCAGAGGGAGTATTGTGAGGGCAATTAATGGCAATGTGTCTTTTACTGTAATTTTTTAAATTGGAACATTCACCATGTATTTTGATCGTATCTTTTACGTACAGAAATGCTTTCATATGTCAACAAGGAGACATTTGAAGTAATTAATAGCAAAACTGATTGTAAGTGCAAAAACCAGAAGCTATGTAAGTGCTCCAGATCATTTTGTAGCTGGAGGGTGGTATGAACAGATTGTTGGTTCTTCTTCTCAAAGACCTACTTGAAGCAGATGGTCTGCTGCTTGTCCTTGCTGTTGGCAAACTTCTAGGACTCAGCATTGCTGTATTCCTGGGCAATTTGTGCAATCTTGATCAGTTCTGTGAGCTTTAGACCTTCTGCTGCAAGTGAGCAGTGCTGGCCTCATGATCTGAAGGTCTGGAATTCCGTGCATAGAATCTGTGTGGCTGCTGCTATCCATGTGTGGGACCACTGCACTGGAAATCTGGGAGAGGCTGCTTACTTGCAACATCTTGATCCCTTCTGCTGGAGTAGAAATGCAACAGCCTCACAAGCTATATCCACCACAGCATAGCTGGCAGGAGCGTCAGGTCCTGGATGAAGACCTGGGTCAGCCTGAGAGTTTAACAGCTGCCATCTTCTAGCCAGATTTCCGCCTAATTTGGCAACTTCCCTGTGAGACCTATGTCTCGCCCCACCCACTCTTCAGGATCTGCCTTCTCTTCATCTTGCATTGCTTTCAGATCTGCTATACAACACAAGTCAGGGCTGTGGATGGGTGGGGACACCATCAATGTCAACCCATGTGTTCTAGCTTTCCAGATCCATTTTCAGCTCTGGATCTGTCTGGATTAGCTACACATCATGTGGTGTCAATAATCACCTCTGATGCTGGTGTTAGAAATGCTTCAGCCTTGGTCTATTACGTTAAGATATTCCAAAACATTGTGGGTCATTTTAAATAACTTTTGTGCTGATTCTCTCTGTTTATGGCTTCACATCTTGGGATTTGCCTCTAGGATACGGTCTTCATATAACTGTTTGCTACCCAAAGCCTCCATCAGTAGGCTTAATATGCTTGCTTGCAAACTTGAAAAGCGTTAAACACACTAAGATTGAAAAATTAGGTAGGTATTTTCTTCAACAGTGACTGTGCATTAGGCTTCTAGGCAAAGGCTTTTGCCTGTCTTCATTGTTCTTCCTCAAGCACTTCTAAGGTGTATTGTTGTTGTTGTTGTTAGGTGCCGTCGAGTCGGTATCCGACTCATAGCGACCCTCACAGGGTTTTCAATGGCTGAGTGCTTCAGGATTGCCTTGGGAGTGGATTGCCAGGCCCTTCTCCCATTTTTGTGGTGCTGGGAATTGAACTCGGGACCTCAGAGACTTCAGCACAGCGCTCTACCCACTGAGCTAAATCCCAGCCCCTTCTAAGGTGTATAGGAATCCTCTAAGGAAAAGCAGGAAGGAGGGGAGGAGCAGCTGGTTTCGCTGCCAGTGCCTTTGCATCTTATCACAAATTTATTCTATATTGGCAACACTTTTCCTTTCTCCTGATATTTGCCACAGAAAATTCCATTCTTGCTCAGGAGTGAGATATACTGGATGGTTGCAAAGACAGCCCCAGGAAGGCACACTCAATTGTATGATTTTGGTCCATCCCATAAGAACCTTTTTTCAACATTATATCATGCAACAGCCCAAAAAGAATCTAACCAAGCTATCTCGGAAAGGATCCAGGTGTTACTTGAGAGAAATGCAGGGCCTCTGACCTGCCTCAAGGAGCAGTAATTCCACTGTAGATGATGCTTTAATTTCAGAATGGGAGTCATGATCTCAAATCAGATTCATTCCTTTCAGAGGATTACATGTCTAGTCAGCAAAGCACTTAGAAAACAAGCTGCAGAGCAGCAGTCACTTTGAAACTCTAAATAAACTTGAAATTCTAAATATTTTTAAGGGTGGGGTCAGCAATCTGCTGAAAGTAATTTCAGAGGAGAATGACAATGATAGGACACTGAATTTTGTGGAGTGTTAGAGTAAGAAGGTAGCCCACATGGGGAGAAGGTAAGCAATTTCGTATCTTGGGATCCTTTTCTCTTTCTTCTCAGCTACTTGTTTTCAAACTGCTATGATTTCACATAGGACACTCCACCAGTTTCCAAAAGGTCTGTATCTGCAATGTTTCACAGAAAATGATATAACTTAAAAAATGGGGAGAATAGTTGTGTGGAAAGAAAAATACAGTTTAGAAATCTTATTTCTTATTGTAGTAATGTCCAAGCCACATTCTTGTCGGATGAGGCTGGTGGTGGTGATGGTGATGATGACATTAATGCTGCTGCTAACACTTACTGAGTTCTAATTGTGTTGGCCATTGTGCCAACTAAATGACACTTATTAATTCAATTTTATGCAAGACACAACTTTGTGGTACATGCATTATTTTCTCCATTTTATAGTTGACTGAAATTCTGAGAAGTTGAATAATTAGTTCCTCAAAACATTCAAAGAATAATGAAGGATAATAGCAAGAATTTGAAATAACAAAGAAATAATCCTCTGTGTGACATGAAAGTCACACAACACTGATTATGAGATCTTGACCAAGATCTCAAAGGATATAAATAAACAAAATGATATGATACTTCTAAGAAACCAGACTTTGAAAGAATGAAAATACTTATCACCAAACAATGAACTTTATTCAGGAAGTGAGAGAAGAGTTAAAATTTTCAGGGGTAGAAATCCCTGCCCAGGTGACAGACACATGTGGGAGACATCCTCTGATGGCACTAGAGAGACAGCTGCCCTCTTCCTTCTGTAGGCCTAGGGTGCTGGCACTGCTGAGGACAGATGCCCTCTCTCAGACACCTCCTGGGCAATGACAGTGTTGCAGCCTCAAGAAGGACAATTTGGCTGCCAGGAATCATCACAGGCAGATGACAGGAGAAGCGTGGAGAAGGTTCTTCCGCATCAGGACAGGCTTTGAGAGAAGATGAAGGAGTTGCTATAGAAGCAGGGGAGCCAGTTGTCCTCATCTTTTCCTGGTCCTGATGAATCCTGAAGCCATCACTTGCTCTTGGGTGGGCACTTCTGCTGGCAGGGTGTGGGGGGTTGCACAGGAGGGCATTTCTGCTGGCACAGCTGAGGTGGGCAGGGCTCAGGGCACTTAGGGGGTGGACAAGGCTCAGGGCACTTTGGAGGTGGACAAGGCTCAGGGCACTTTGGAGGTGGGCACACAGGAGGAGGCTGGCAGGGCTGCTTGCACTGCTGCTGTTGGTAAGACATCTTGTTGAGAGTCTCAGAATCTTAAAAAAAAATCATATGACAGTGTTCACAAGAAGGGACTCCCACAGGGAAAGATTCCAGTGTTATGTTGCATTACTTTTCTCTCCAAGGAAGTGACTTAAGGTCTCAACTCCCTTTTTATGACTTTCTGGCTTCTCCCTTCCACTGTAACAATTAGCTTCATCGGTTTTAGTAAACCCTTCTTTTATCTCCTGGCATTTTTCCAATGAAAACCTATCTGTTCCAAAGAACCAAGTAATGTTATTTGTAGGAAAATAACATCTTCTCAGGAGACAGTTACAAGTTCAGAAGCGTGGGCAGGCTCCCAAGTAACTCCTAATCACCTTTATCTCCTCTGAGGTCCTAGTAGGCTGACTGGGATACAGAACAAAGCATTGCTCAGGAAGAATTCAAAGGTTTTACACTTGCTTAAGACATAAGCTTTTGAAGCGTACACACAAAAGATATTAAGGAAAGGAAAGTACATTTTTCCATCCTCTTCTTCAAATCAAACCTTCCCTATTGTCCTGTTTGTGTATACAAATATCAAACTATTACTAAACAAAAGAAAAAACAGGCTATGATATTTTTATTGTGTCCTATTCCTAAATTTCCATCTACTAAGTAGCATTCATCACATTTTCATAATGTGCACACAGCAAATGTGCTCTCTGCGTGTAAAATTCAACACTTGAATAGACCATAAAAAACTCAAGAAATGAGACTCACCAGGTTCTCCACAGCAGATCAAGACTTGGGTCACCGGAGTGTAGTCGTCTTGTACCTGAGGACCTCTTTATAGGGCTTGCTGCCCCACCCAGGGAAAGGGGAGCTGCTTACAACAGGGCTGGTCCAACTATTTCCCAACCAAAATGCAAATCCATCCCTAACTGGCTATACAGGGACTCAGAAGTAAGGAAATGTCAGGATGCAGAATATCCTCATTGGATTACATGCTCCTGAGTCAGAGGCCCTTCCTTAGGTCTCAGTTTGAATAACTGGTATCAGTTGGAGAACTTGGGGGATTCTCTAAATGGAGGTCAAGACTGAAGGCAAAACACCCTTCCTGTCTTACAGCTTCACTGACTCTTAAAACTGCATTACTAGCCAGGCACAGTGGCACACGCCTGTAATCCCAGTGGCTCTGGAGGTGGAGGCAGGAGTATTGCAAGTTCGAGACCAGAGGCAGTCTGTGAAACTTAGCAAGACCCTATCTCCAAAAAAAAGTTAAAAAATGGGATGAGAGTGCAGCTCGGTGGTCCAGCACTTGCAAAGCTTGCACGCACAAGGCCCTGGATTCAACCCCCAGTGCCCCCCCAAAATGCATTACTTACTTGTTCCACATTAGCTGGTTGTCATTTTTTGGTACATGAACCTGTTTGTTTCCATCATTTATTTTCCCTGATGTTACATAACTTTAGTTTTTAGCATTTATTTCCATCTTTACATTCATCATACAATGTCAGTGTGCTGGAAAGAAAGAGTGAACTCAAAAGAATCTGAGCTCTCTTTCCAGTTCAGTCTGTGACAGCCCTGTGACCACAGCCAGGTCACCTTTCCTAGCTTGTTTTGAGTCTTTCTCTATGAATAGGGGAAAATAGCATGTGCTTCTCAGAGTGGGTGCTGATGGTATTAGGCAGTCCTTTGACCCTGTCCAAGCCTCAGATTTTCTCTTCCACTTCTTTAGGAGTGCCTAGAACCCTAGATTTGCCCTACATTCTCTGCCTTTTCAAACTCTTTTTTCTATTCAGAGATGTTCTTTTCTCCAAGGACCCACTTTGATTTCGGAGTGAAACATCTCTTCGGTGATTTTTCCTTCCTTTCTTCACAGATGTGTACGTGAGCCTTTTTATTTTAAAATGTGCTCATAATCACTACATTAAGGAAATGGGAAGAAGTACAAAAATCACAAACATTCAACCAAAATTTACTGCTGTTTGCTGAAGCACACCCACATGGATCCATCTGATGATCCCTGCAGCACAGAACAAGATGCACGACTCAGGACATCACATGTAAATAACTAAGAGTAGGTTTGTGCAGGACAGAGGGTCAGAGCAGTAAAAGTTTGTTATCTGGGGGGAAATGTGAACTCAGAATGATCTTTTATGTTGTTTTTCTCTTACTGTTTTTCCAAACGCATTTTAAGTCTTTGAAAGAGTTCTTTTGAGCCAGGGATGGGGCCACACACCTATAATCCCAAACATTCTGGTAGTGGAGGCAGGGAGATCGTGAGTTTGAGGCCAGAGACAGCTTGTGTAACTTAACAAGACCTTGTCTCAAAATAGTAAATAAAAAAAAAATTAATGAACTGAGAACACAATCCAGTCGCAGAGTATTTGCAAGGTATGTGCAAAGCCCTGATTTCAACCTCTAAATACCACAAAAAGAAAGACAATATTTTAAAATTTTGTTTCATACTTTTTATTCTATTTCTGCTCCATAAGCTCTCCACCCTCTCCCACCTGTTACAGTATTCTCTTGCTCCCCAGTGTATCCATCTTCTTTTTCCAATGTCATAATCCTGGTCACTCAAGATAATTGTATAATGCATGTCGGAACTAGTCCTTTCACATCTCTTAATTTTTCTTGCAATCAATTCTGAGTAATTATTGTGTATCTTTCCAGGAATGTGGTTTTATAATTGGAGAATAGAAAGAACTGGAGAATGAGGAAGACAAAAGATTCAAAATCTCTGAAGCAGTCACCAGCTATGCTATACAAAGCACCAGAGCACTGACTCATCCAGCATCACATCTTCTCAGTGAAGCAGGTTAGACTCCCAGAAATGTCATTGCTCCTGACGGTAAGGAAGGGTTTTTGCCCCCAAGATCACCAGTGGCTGTGTCACTACAGGGATAGAGCCATCACTTTAACACCTTCAAACCCAGTGTTTACACAAGGTATCATCTCTTTTTATTGTTGCTGTTGTTAGGTGCTGTCGGGTTGGTGTCTGACTCACAGCAACCCTAAGTACAGCAGGCGAAACAGTATTGTCATTGTTTCTCTGCTATTCATAGGGTGTTCAATGGTTGGTTGTTTTGGGGGAGTAGGTTGCTGGGTCCTTCTCTTAAGCCTACAGCACCTGGTATTCCCAGGTAATCTCCCATCCAAGTACTAACCAGGACCAACCCTGCTTAGCTTCCAAGATCTGACAGGATTGGACACCACAGTGGTATGGCTACAGGCTCTATGTCTTCTCTAGATGTTCATATAGATTACTACACATGCCAAAAACAAAGGACAAATTAAAGGAACTTACTAAATAGGTAACCTTCTACTCCACAGAACCTCATATCACATCTAAAACATAAATCCTTAAAGAAATGTTTCATTTCCACCATCCAAACTTTGAGAATTAACTGGCCAAATGAGATTACAATGTCAGACTCTCCCTCTGAATTCATCCCACTCAAAAAGGCTGCTAATCGTGGCAATGCAAACACCAAAGTCAGGTCTGCCCTGGTAAATTGCAAAGTTGAGCTTGTAATCTTGAACACTCAGAGTTCCTCACAGATCTGTCTCAAAGATTGTCCAAGTTTGGACATCCACTACCAGAGACTTGAAACATGGTGTACTTCACACACACACACACATACACACACACACACACACACACACACACACATACACACACACACAGGTGTTACCTGTCAGTCTATCATCCACATACATATTATTGAACTTAGCTTTGTGACCTTTAAGCATCAAGTAATCCTAGATTCAGCCCTACTCCTTCCTAACTTTGTAAGTGTTTTACTATGAATCATTACTATTTGGAAAATAACAGAAAAGACCAAAATTTTTAATTTTTTCTCTAATTTTTGACTGAATTTTATTTCACATTTTATTTACTATATGTTATACTCCATTAAATGAAATATCTCTGAAAATCAAGATTCTACAATAAAACATGGAAGAAATAAATACAAAGAAACAAAAATTATGGTAAAATATTCCTGATATACCCAGATAAATGGGAACTGCCAGCCTCCATAGATTTCTGTCTCTGCTTTTATTGCTAAAGTTAAGGCTCACTCTCTGTAATCCTTTTCTTAATCTTGCTGAATCAGATAAATAAATACAGAACATATATGTGGTAGAAATTTTAAGATACTTAAAGAAGATGTTTGGAAGATTATTTAAATATCAAAAATGTTCAAATTATAATGAAACATATTTAAGAATGATGACATTTTGATCAACATATACTCATGAAAACATAAAGATATAGGCAACAATTATTTAAACATTATTTTGTTGCACATACGATTTCATTTTCTATTTTTCTTTTCAAATATTCTTCACCTAGGAGTCTATCAATTAATGACCAGATAAAGAATACACAATGGGTATCATTCAGCCATAAATAAAAAGGTAAATTCCTGTTATATGTGACAATATGGAGGATATTGTTAAGCAAACTAACCAAGATATTGAAAGATAAATATTGCATGATCTCATTCATATTCATAATCTAAAAATGTCGATTTCATAGAAGTTGATGGTAGAATAGTATCTGTAGTAACCAGAGCCTAGGGAGAGAAAAGATTGGAGAGATTAGGAAAGTGGAGAAGAGTGGAATGGGGAGAAGTTGGGTACTACTCAATCTATAGTTAGATAGAACTATGTTTTGGTGTTCTATCACTTAGTAGAATGACTATAGATAACGTTGTTGTTGTTGTTGTTGTTGTTGTTGTTATTGTAGTTGTTGTTGTTAGGTGTCATTAATTTGAGTCCAGCTCATATGGACCCTATGCACAACAGAATGAAGCACTCCCTACCGCTGGGCCATGTCTGGCAATATGTCAGTGCTTCTCTGCTATTCATAAGGTTTCCAATGGCTGATTCTTTCCAGCCTTGGGCTGCCAAGTCCTTCTCCCATTTTATGTGATGCTGGGCATCTAACCCAGAACCTCAGAGAACACAGAGCAGCACTCTACCAACTGAGCAAAACCCCAGCCCATAGATAACTATAACGTATTATATATTTCCAAAAGGCTAGAAGAAAGGATGTTGAATGCTTCACACAAAGAAATGATAAATATTCTAGGTGATAGACATGCTTACCTGGATTTGAACATTCCATAATGTATACATATATTGAAACATCACATGGAACTCCACATATATGCACAATATAATAGAATATTAATTCAGTTATAAAAAGGAAAGAAGTCATGATACATGCCATAATATGAGTGAATCTTGGAAACATTATGTTAAGTCCCACTGTTGTTATTGTGGTTTGGTGCCTTTGAGTCAAGTTCAACACATAACGACCCTGTGTACAGCAGATCAAAACATTTCTTGATTGTGTTCCAGGCAAACGATCTTATTTATGTTTAAGCCCATTGTTGCAGACACGGTGTGAATCCATCTGGTGGAGGGTTTTCCTCTTTTGCATTGACCTGCCACTCTCCCAAACATGACGGCCTTCTCCAGGGATTGATCTCTCCTGACTACATGTCCAAAATATGTAAGATGCAGTTTGGCCATTCTTGCTTCCAATGAGCACTCTGGTTGTACTTCTTCTAGGACAGATTTATCCGTTCTTTTGGCAGTCCATGGTATATTCGATAGACGTCTCCAGCACCACAATTCAAAAGCATCAATTCTTTTTCTGTCTCTCTTGTTCAATGTCCAGCTTTCACAACCATATGATGCCACTGAAAATATCATGGCAGGAGTCAGACGCACCTACATCTTCAATGTGACATCTTTGCTTTTCAATACTCTAAAGAGATCTTTTGCCACAGCTTTTCCTGGAGCAATGTGTCTTTTGATTTCTTGACTGCTGCTCCCACGGGTGTTCATTATAGAGCCAAGCAAAGCAAAATCTTGGACAACCTCAATCTTTTCTCCATTTGTTGTGAAGTTGCCTGCTGACCCAGTTGCAAGGATTTTAGTTTTGTTGATGTTTAGTTGCAACCCATATTGAAGGCTATGATCTTTGATCTTCATCAGTAAATGTTTTAAATCCTCTTCACGTTCAGCAATCAGAGTTGTGTCATCTGCATAACACAGGTTGTTAATGAGTCTTTCTTCAATCGTGATGCCGCGTTCTTCCTCATAAAGTCTAGTTTCTCGGATTATTTGTTCAGCATATAAATTGAAGAGACAGGGTGAAAGTATACAGTCCTGATGCACACCTTTCTCAACTTTAAACCAGGCAGTGTTTCCTGTTCTCTCTGGAAAACTGCCTCCTGGTTCACGTACAGATTTCTCATGAGTACAATTAGGTGCTCTGGTATTCCCATTTTCCAAAGTGTTATCCATAATTTATTATGATCCACACAACCAAATGCCTTTGCATAGTCAATAAAACAAAGATAGACATCTTTCTGATATTCTCTGCTTTTGGATAATATGCACCTGATATTAGCAATGATGTCCCTGGTTCCCCTGCCCTCTTCAGAATCCCACTTGATTTTCTGGTAATTCCCTGTATATATACTGCTGCAGTCACTTTTGAATGATCTTTAGTAAAATTTTGCTTGTGTGTGATATTAATGATATTGTCCAATAGTACGCACATTCAGTTGGATCCCTTTTTTGGGAATAGGCACAAATATGGATCTTTTCCAGTCAGTTGGCCAGGTAGCTGTTTTCCCAACTTGTTGGCATAAACATGTTAACACCTCCAGTGCTGGATCTGTTTGTTGAAACATCACTATTGGTATCCAATCAATTCCTGGAGCTTTGTGTTTCACCAGTTCTTTCAAGTTGGCTTCCACTTCATTCGTCAATACCATTGGTTCCTCTTCATATGCAACCTCTTGAAATGGTTGGTCATTTACCAATTCTTTTTTATATAATGACTGTGTATTCCTTCCATCTTCATTTGATGTTTCCTGGATCATTTAATATTTTCCCTGTAGAATCTTTCACATTTGCCACTCGAGGCTCGAATTTTTTCTTCACTTCCTTAAGCTTGAGAAACACAAAGCATGTTCTTCCCTTTTGGTTTTCTGCCTCCAGCTCTTTGCACATGTCATTGTAATATTTGTTTTTGTCTCCTTGAGCTACCTTTTGAAATCTTCTGTTTAGATCCTTAACTTCATAATGTCTTCCTTTTATTTTGGTTGCTCAACATCCAAGGGCAAGTTGCAGCATCTCTTTTGACATGTAATTTGGTCTTTTCTTTTTTTTCTTGTGTTTTTAATAACTTTTTCCTTCCTTCTTGAGTGATATCTTTTATATCATGCCACAACTCAACTGGTATCCTATCATTTGTGTCTAATGCATTAAACCCATTCTTGAGGTAGTCTCTGAACTCAGGTGGGATATACTCAAGGTCAGACCGTGGCTCTCCTATATTTGTTCTAATTTTCTTCAGCTTCAGTTTGAACTTGCATAGGAGAAGTTGATGGTCTGATCCACAGTCAGCACCTGGTCTTGTTTTGACATTTGGTATAGAGCTTTTCCATTGTCTCTTTCCACATATGTAGTCAATTTGATTCCTGTATTTTCGATCTGGTGAATGCCACGTGTATAGTCTCCATTTACATTGTTGAAAAATGTATTTCCAATGCAAAGGTCATTTGTCTGACAAAATTCTATCATGTGATCTCCAGCTTCATTTTTGTCACCAAGACCATATTTTCCAACTACTCAGCCTTCTTCTTTGTTTCCAACCTTTGCATTCCAGTCACCAGTAATTATCAGTACATCCTGTTTGCAAGTTTGATCTATTTCAGATTGCAGAAGCTGGTAGAAATCTTCCCTGTCTTCATTTGTGGCCTTAGTGGTGGGTGCATAAAGTTGAGTAATAGTCATATTAACTGGCCTTCCTTGTAGACGAATGGGTATTATTCTATCACTGACAACATTGTATTTCAGAACAGATCTTGAGATGTCCTTTTTGATGATGAATCCAACCCCATTTCTCTTTAGTTTGTCATTCCCAGCATAGTAGACCATATGATTATCTGACTCAAAATGGCCCATAACAGTCCACTTTAGCTCACTGATGCCTAGAATGTCAATGTTTATGCCCTTCATTTCTCTTTTAATGATTTCTAATTTTCCTAGATTTACACTATGTACATTCCATGTTCCAATTGTTAATGGATGTTTACAGTTGTTTCTCCTCATTTTGAGTCATGCCACATCATCAAATGGAGGTCCCTGTGGCTTTGCTCCATTTCCGTCATCAAGGTAGACTCTACTTTGAGGAGGCAACTCTTCCCCAGTAGTCTTTTGAGTGCCTTCCAACCTGGGGCACTCATTTTCTGGCACTATATCTGACAGTGTTTCTTTGCTATCCATAAGGTTTTCAATGACTAGTTATTTCGGGAGTGATTCTCCAGTGCCTATTCCCTAGTCTGTCTGAGTCTGGAAGATCAGCTGAAATCTGTCCACCATGGATAACCCTGCTGGTATCTGAGATACCAGTAGCATAGCTTTCAGCCTCATCACAACACACAAGCCCCCACAGTGTATCAAATTGGGAGACATGTGGGAGAGTGTTCCACTAGTAAACACTGCTGCATCATTTCCCAATGGCTCTAATAGTGTGGCTTGTTGCAGATGATCTCACATAGCAAACAGATTTTTAAATTTTTAACCATTGTCTATCTTAATCTATACTTGAAAGATTCGCAAGTTGAATTTCAAGCTTGTTATGTAATGCATAATACCATCTAGAATTACTACAAATTTTAAAAGTCTATTGAGTTGAAGGTAATTTCAATGAAAAATATTAAGTATGCCATGATGTTGGCAACATGCAAATATAAGAATAAATAGTCATAATGAGATCTCAGAAGTTTAGGGAACACTTCCTTAACATATCTGGCATCCTTCCATAATGACCTAATTCCTGTTGACTCAGAGGATTACCTGCCATAAAAATCCCATGGTGGTGCCCTATCTTATCCTGGCTCAGACTTCCCACTGTTATTTTCCCCTCCTGCCTTCAGTCTCTAAGGCTGGTCCACTTTTTTTTAGTAGTATATAGAAGTTGTACAAAATGAGGGGTTTCAGTATTATATTTCTGTATAGGCATATAATGTACTTTGAGCATAGTCAGCCCCTGTATTACTTGTTATTATTCCCCCTCTCCCTTCATCTACCCCTTTCCCATTTTAGTTTCAAGCCTGCTTTCTTCCCCTCAGCTTCTACATATGAGTGAAAGCATGCAATATTTATATTTCTGAATCTAGCTTATTTCACTTAACATGGTGATTTCCGGTTCCATCCATTTTCTTGTGAACAACATAATTTTATTCTTCTTTATGGCAGAGTGAAACTCCACTGTGTATGCATACCTTTTTTTATCCATTCATATGTTGATGAACATCTAGATCCCCAGTCTACTCTTAACATGAATAGTTGAGAGTCATTCACTTCTTTATAAAAGTGCAGAAAGGGGCCACTGATGTTCCCAAATCTCAGACCCTTTCTGGAAGCTCTATACCCTATGTATCCTAATCTTCAAGAATAAAGACAAAATTCAGCATGCACAAACCTAAGAAAAATCTAATGTAATATTTTAAGTCCACACACAGACTTCTAGTTTTAGAAGAGGCAAGGATACGACAGAATTCAAGAGTTCTGACATTGGCAAGACTGGTGTATGTGTTTTCTCTGTCCCCAGTTAGGTTCTAAGTCCCTCAAAGCAAAATATTTCATGTTTTTATATGTTTCTAATGCTTAATATCTGTCTTCTCCCCATATCTCCTCAGCAACCATATAAGCAGACACTCCACCTGCTACCAAACATAACCTCCAAGATGAGAGAGCTAAGACCTTATTTTTCTCAAACGTATATACCAACAGGAATTAGAATAGTGTCTGGAAAATAGTAGACACTGAATAAAGCTTTAGTGAATTATTCACAAATTATGTAATCTATTGTTGTCTCCTCAGACTTGAACTGAATTGTCTAGTGACATCATCAAAAAAATCTTTTCTAAAATATAGTTTTCCAGAGGGAGAAGAAATGTGAGCAGGACAAGACAAAGAAGGAATGCCACTCCCCAACCCCAGCCTTTGCTCTTCAGCTGAGCTCTAGGCAGAGCAAGAAACATTGAGTCACCTAAGCTCCCACTCAGGGAACAAAATACCTGACACCATCCCTTGCCAGGAAGCAAGGAGTATTATGTGAGAGCAGCATTACTCATAACTTCTCAGGAATATAGCTGCCACCCTCAACAGCTTAAAAACAAATATCTGCAAATCATAACATCACCATTAAATCCACAATTTATAGACTCTTGGATACACCAAGGGATATTCCCTAGCAGAAATTGACTCCTTATATCCTCATAATACACGCAAAGCCTACTTTCTTTTTATTTGTTTTGTTTGAAGCTGTTGCAGTGCTGGGGATGGAACCAAGGGCCCTTGCACATGCTAAGCAAGTTCTCTAAATTTGTGAATCATTTACCTAAATCTGGATCACACTAACAGGGACATCAGTTTTCCCAACAAACATACTCTCAAAAGTTGGCTGCTACCAGGTGCAGTGGTTTACGCCTCTAAGCCCAGCAATTAGGAGGTAGAAGCAGGAGGATGGCAAGTTCAAAGCCAGAGGCAGCATATATAACTTAACAAGATGCTGTCTCAAAATAAAAAAAAAAACAAAAAAAATGGGCTGGGTGTGCAACCCACTGGCAGAACACTTGCAGAGTAATTGTAAGGCCCTGGGTTCAACTTTCAATTACCACCAAAAAAATAAAAGAAAAGAAAGAAAGAAAAGAAAAGAAAAGCTGCTGTCCATGACAAAGACACTGTTTCTTAAGGTTTAATGTCCCAGATCCCTAAAAACAAAAATTTCTCATAAGCTGGACTCTCATGACTGATGAACTTCTCCTTGGCCACTAAGTCAGACCCTGGAACAGCTGTCATCAAGTGAAAAACCCACTGCTGGCCACCCAGTCAATGTTGATCCCCTGAGACTTCAGTTTCCAATGCTTCCTCCTAGGCTAATAAAGAGTTCCTGATGATGTTGTCAGAGGAAGGAAACACCCCAGCTTGGTGAATGGCTACCTCAGTGTGTGGGTGAGAGTGCAAAAATGAATTTGTCGATCACAACAGCCCACTCCAGGATGGACCTGAAACACAGAGGTAAGAAGAGACTTCTTCCTGGTGGACAGAGAGAAATAAAGAGCAAAGGACAGCTAGAAAAGATAAATGTAAAATATGTACTCACAATGCTTTAATAATAGTGGTTTTGTTGTTGTTCTTAGGTGGCATCTCTTCAGTGTCCGACTCACAGAGACCCTACATAAAACAGGCAAAACACTATTGTTACTGCTTCTCTGTTATTCATAGGGTTTTCAATTGCTGATCGTTTTAGGGAGTAGACTGCCACGTCCTTCTCCCAAGCCTGCAGCACCTGGTGTTCCCAGGCAGTTTCCCACCCAAGTACTAACCAGGCCCTACCCTGCTTAGCTCCCAAGATCTGAGGGGATCGGCAGCCACAGTGGTACTGCTGTAGGACATATGGTTTAAAATATAATTAAGCTGCCTGACAACAATAACACAAGAGCCTGGGACTGAGTTAATAAAGCTAAGGCAACCTAAGTAAAGATCCAAGGGTTTTCTAAGCAGGAGTGAAAGTACTGATGTTTATAGGATTATAGTAAGCCAAGGAAGAAAATTATAATCTCTGGAGCACTTCCTGAAAGAATAGTAAAAGAATCTATCCTTAAAAACTAACAGAAAGGGAAAAGTAATACGAAAATGTAATCAATCTAAAGGAGACAGAGGGTAGAGATAAAAGAATCTAATAGAGATGCTAAGGGAGAGTACTATTCCCAGTGAGGATACAGAAAGCTGGAAAGAGCTCCACACTAACCCTAAATAAAAATTAAAAGGCATGTAAACTACAACAGCATAATCTTTCTCCTAAGGACAGAGACTTCCAAGTAACTAGAGAGCTTGAACCTAAAGGAGAGGCAGAAGGTGAGCACTGGCTCACCTGGGTCAGATACCATGTGCTGTGCCACAGCAGGAAGAAGTGAGTCCGTGGGTTTCACAAGTTTCCAGAAACTGATTAGGGCTTAGCATGATAGTGTGGAAGCCTCTGGTGTTGCAGATACAGGAGTGTTTGCACCCACGTACAGGTTCTTCCCCATGCTTCTCCACTCGGAGAAACACCAGGAACAGGGAAGTTTGCCAGGGAGGGCCTCCCTTGGTAGTGCTGACAGAGGGGAGCAGCCACCACCACAAGAAAGAGACTCAGCCCCCTGAAGACCCTCTGCCCCACAGAACTACAAGTGAACTAGTGACAATGCATATTTCAGACAAATAAGGGAGACAGGAAAAGAATTGATGTTTTTCAATTATGGTGCTGGAGACGTCTATTGAATATATCATGGACTGCCAAAAGAACCAACAGATCTGTCCTAGAAGTGCAACCAAAGTGCTCCTTGGAAGCAAGAATGGCCAGGTTACGTCTTACATATTTCGGACATACAGTCAGGAGAGATCAATCCCTGGAGAAAGACATCATGTTTGGGAGAGGGGCAGGTCAATGAAAAGAAAACCGTCCACCAGATTGATTGACACAGTATCTGCAACAATGGGCTTAAATATAAATAAGATTGTGTGCCTGGCACAGAATCGGGAAGTGTGTCAATCTGCTGTACATAGGGTCACTATGAGTCAGACTCCACTTGAGGGAACCTAACAACAGCAACAACCATCTTCTGAAGTAGCCAAAGTTCTCCATCACCAAAGAAGAACGTCAAAGAAAAATTTCAAAGACACAAACTGCTTCTTTGAAATGGCTATTATAATTAATATATTTCTATAAAAGTTAACCAATAAAAATAATGAAAACACCCACATTCCTAATATTGAGAATGAAAAGGGAAAAAGACATTAAAAATACAAGAAGACATAGCAGAGTGCTTGACTAGCCTGTGCAAGGCCTGGGTTTTTTCCTCAAAATCCAACATGCTGCCTGTTTTTAATTTTTTTAAATATGTTTGTGAACAAAGATATGTTGGAATACAGCCAAACGCATTTATATATTGTCTGTGACTATTTCCTTGCTATCATTGTAGAATAGTTGCAACAGAGACCATATTGCCCCCAAAGCATAATATACTCACTATCCGTCCTATACAGAGAGTTTGATAATTATGTTATAAAGAATTATATTCCAATAATCTTAAAATATGGGAGAAGGATGTATCAATGCACTCCACAAGCAATCCTGAAACAGCCAGCCATTGAAAACCTTTTGAGTCAGCAGGACACAGTGGCACATGCCTATAATCCCAGTGTCTCAGGAGACAGAGGCAGGAGGATTGCAAATTTGAGACCAGAGACCACCTGCATAATTTAGTGGGACCCTGACTCAAAAAAGTAAAAAAAAAAATGAGCTGGAGGTGGCAGCTCAGTGGTCCACCACTTGGAAAGTATGCAAGTGCGAGGCCCTGGGTTCAACCCCCAGGACGGCAAAAGAAAAGAAAAGGAAAGGGAAGGGAAGGGAAGGGAAGGGAAGGGAAGGGAAGGGAAGGGAAAGGAAGGGAAGGGAAAAGAAAAGCCTATGAGTAGCAAAGAAGCACTGACATAGTGCCGGGCATGGCACAGTGTCAGGAAATGTTTCATTCTGTTGTATTTAGGGTCTCTGTGAGTCAGACCCAACTCAAATGACACCTAAGAACAACAACAACAATCTTTAAGATGTGCAAAAAATGAACACATTCTTAGAGCACTATAACAAAACTGATATAAGAATAAATAAAAAATTGGGCATTATATAACCTTAAAGAAATTTTATCTCTAATTAGAATCTTTCCTCTTTTTTTGTTGGAGAAAAAATTGTTCTATCTTATATTGTATGTATGTAGTGCCAGGCAACTTATTAGAAAACATTTAACCTTCTCAACTATCAATAAAGGAGTGATTTTCACAACAACTTTTCACAAGTGATTTTGGAGAGGAGGAAACCAAGAGGTTGAAGTAACTTTGTTCAGTGCCACACAGCAAAGAAATGGCTGAACTGGAATCAAAGCCAGCTGCGATCTGGGTGCAAAGTCCATGCTTTATGCAGCTCCTCCTATATTTTGGGTTCCAAAGCTGTTGGCTTGCTGGGGATGTAGCTCAGCAGTACAGCGTTTGTCAAGCATGCACACGTTATGGAGTCTGGTATCCAGCACCGCACACGGAAGAAGAGTCCAAAGCAATTGGCTCTGAGCACTACATCTTCCACCCCGTCAGTTAATTCTGTGCTTTCTGAAGTTTTCACTGCTGAGTCGGCCCCACCCACCTTCCTTATGATCACTAACTCATTCCTTGAAGTGAGAAGAGTTGGCATGGGAAAGCTTGCTTCCCTGAAGACAGTGAGCGGTCTTTCCATAGCAATTACAGCGGACGTAGCCAGACACCTTGTGCCTCGTATTGTTTGAAGTGCTGCACACATAGCATCTCTTCACAAGAACTGACATGGGCACCTTTTCTCCTTTGAGTAGAATTTTTCCTTCTTGTAATTTTGAGTCAGCTCTCTCATATGAGTGAGAACATGTGTTGTTTCTCTTTCTGAGCTCGTGTTCGTTCATTTAAAATAATGTTCTCTAATTCCATCCATTTTGCTGCGAATGACCCTATTTCATTTTTCTTGATTGCTGAATAGTATTCCATTGTGTATATATGCCATAGTTTTTTTACCCATTCTTCTGTTGAAGGGCACTTTGGTTGATTCCATATCTTTGCTATTGTGAAAAGCACTGCATTGAACATGGAGATGCAGGTGTCTCTGTGGTATGATGACTCATCTCCTTTTGGGTAAATTCCCAATAGTGTTATAGCTGGGTCATATGGTAGATCTATTTTTAGTTTTTTGAGGTACCTCCATATTAATTTCCATAGGGGTTGCACCAATTTACAGCTCCACCAGCAATGTAAAAGTGTTCCCTTTTCCCCGCAACCTCGTCAGCATTTGTTGTTGTTTGTTTTATTGACCTTGGCCATTCTTACTGGTGTAAGGTGAAATCTCAGCGTTGTTTTGATTTGCATTTCCCTAATGGCTAGGGATGTTGAGCACTTTTTCATGTGTTTCATGGCTTTATGGACCTCTTCATTTGAGAACTCTCTACTCAGTTCCTTTGTCCATTTGTGTATTGGGTTGTTTGGTTTTTGGGTTTTTTTTTTTTTCTTGAGTTCCTTATAAATTCTAGTAATTAGACCCTTGTCAGATGTATAAAATGCGAAGATTTTTTCCCATTCCATGGAGGTTTCCTTGACTCTGTTGTTTCTTTTGCTGTGCAGAAGCTTTTTAATTTCATGTGGTCCCATTTATCTATTCTTGTTTCAATTTCTTGAGCAATTGGTGTCCTATTAAGGAAATCTTTTCCAATGCTTATATGATGGAGTGTATTGCCTATCTTGCCTTCTATAAGTTTTAAAGTTTCTGGTTTTATGTTGAGATCTTTTATCCATTTTGAGTT
>VMDO01018878.1:0-14857 GCA_007922755.1 Pedetes capensis
CTTCTGTTGAAGGGCACTTTGGTTGATTCCATATCTTTGCTATTGTGAAAAGCGCTGCATTGAACATGGAGATGCAGGTGTCTCTATGGTATGATGACTCATCTCCCTTTGGGTAAATTCCCAATAGTGTTATAGCTGGGTCATATGGTAGTTCTATTTTTAGTTTTTTGAGGTACCTCCATATTGATTTCCATAGTGGCTGCACCAATTTACAGCTCCACCAGCAATGTAAAAGTGTTCCCTTTTCCCCGCAGCCTCGCCAGCATACCTGGAATTCTTAAGTTTCATTTTTTCATTCTGTCTGAGGCTTCTTAGAAATCTTTTTAAAATTCATTCATCATTATTTCCATTTCTGACTGGACATATTTAATTTGTTATATTGAGTCCTCGGAGTCTGAAATTCATAACTCAGCCTCATCCAATCTTGATGGAAAGGATTCTTTTGCAGAGTTTAATTTATTTAGCTTGTTTTGCATGTCAAGGATTATTGTTTGATTTTTCCTGACTATTTCTAGCTGTGAGGAGAGTACAGACTCCAGATGAGATACCTTCTTTTCAAGGATTTTAAGGGTGCTGGTGGTGTTAGTTTTGATTTGTCTTAGCATACTAATAACCAAAATTCTGAATTCTAATTCAGAGATCCCTAGGAATTGGGGTTCATTGGAGGTATTTGTTGAGAGGCTTTGGTCCATGGAGTCTTCACATCCAGCTTGCCCCTTTGTGTTTCTTGTATTCTTTTGATTTTGCTTACCTATTATTTGGTCAGGGAATTAGGTTTCATCTCCCCCAAGTGTGCAGAACTCCCTCTGTTGTTCCTTTGAGTTTGTGTGATGATGAATCTCTTGCACTTTATTTTCACTTTTCGACCCCATATTTGCAGCTTCAGAACCCTAGACAAGGATCTGGTGCAAGCTCTGTATTCAGATCTGCCCCGTTCAGATTCCCTCCGATCCCTGAGATCCCAGTCTCTGATTGGTCCACTGGGTACAGTGCGCTTCCTCAGTTGTCTAGTCGATGGGGCTCTTACTCTTGTTCACCAGGCCTACTTGACTCGAAATGGGCTTAGTTTTTAATCAGTTCTCCTAGGTTCAGTGGACCATCAGCTCGTGACACTCTTATCTGCATCCTGGACTCTCCACTCCTCAGTTTCCCACTCTCTAATTCACTATTCCAATGATGCTGGGGGCTAGGGAGGCAGCAGACTCTTTCTCTACTGGGGGAGTGAGGATGGAGAGGTTATGGGGAAAGAAGTGGGAAAAAGAGGAGAGAGAGAGAATAGAGACTAATAGAAATTAAAATTAAAATTAAAATATAAAATAATAAACTAAAACAAAAACAAATATATAGAGGAAAAAACAAAACACAGCACCTGTATACCCCCATAAGAAGTATCTGAACAGTAAAGTGAATACGGAAGTAGAGTATACTAGAGAGCTCTGGCTACAGTTTCCCCACTTTCCACAGCAGTCTTCAGTCTTCTGAGAGAGCCCTGCCTCTCTTCCTTCAGGCGGCTGTCTTTGCTGCAAGAAGAAGGATTTCCTACCACTTCTCTTACTAGAAGCAGGCTGGCTTAGGGGGCAGGGCTTCTGCGCAGCTTCCCTCCGCCGGGTGGATATGGCCAGTAGTCTCTCGACCTCTCAGGCTGAAGTGGATCACTAGGTACTTTCAGAGATTCACCCTCGGGGAAGTTCTGCCCCTGTTGTATTGGCAGAGAGGCAGTGCAACCTGTGGTGAACTTCTGAGAAGTTTGCCTCCCCCATGGAGTTCAGGAGCTATGATCCCAACTCATAGATCACTGCTCCGATGCCTATGGTGGGAGCAGGTGACTGGGGAAGTTAGAACTTAATTCCGGGCTCTCTATGCATTTGTGCCTTCCAAATCCCATTGTGTTCTCATGGCTCCTGCACTGTAGTGGGCAGGATGATATCTCATCACCCCTGGTGAATTTGTAGACTGTCTTCCCTTGTGTCAGTCACACACAAAACTGCCATGGCACAAAACACACTACTGCACTCCCTGTAGGACCACGGTCACACTGTCTGCAGGGGACTCAGTCGCTTCCGCAGACCCTAGCCGATTACACGGTGCAGTGAGATGATATTGAATCGCCCCCGGTGAACCTAGGGTCCATGTGCCCATGTGTCTGTGTGGAAGTGCCACACAACTGCCCTGACACAACAGTAGGAAGGGAGCCATACCGCAGCTAATCTCTGGGCATGCTCCACCTGCTCACGTTCCCCAGCCCCTACTGCGTTCACTCTCCACACCCATGTCAGGATGGGTGGGATAATAACATTTTACCTCTGGTAGATCTGAAGCCTGCACTCCTGCATGAGGCTTTTGTACACTGTACTCTGGCCACCTGCATGGGCAGCTCTGTGTAGAGATGGCTGCTGCGCCTGATGCTTCAGGAAAACTCACCAGTTATTTTCTGTGGAGAGTGTTGCCTGAGTCCTGTGGGCAGGATGTTGACGGGTTACCAGGTTTGTACTCTGTGTAGGATCTGAAATCCTATAGATGTGCACGTGGAGTCTTCTCTGAGTTGGATTCTCAGTGTTCTGCAATCTGGGAAATGGCGACTCAGCTGCCACTTTTTGTGTAGATCTTCTGGGCTTTGATTTGCGATCTCGTTGTCCCTCTGGTTTTCTCTGCTGTCTCTATACTAATTTATTACTCTGTCTAGACAATGTGTGTTCTAAACTATTGTTTAAGGTCTCATTTTACTCTGGGTCAGAAGGTGTGTGCTATCTGTCTGCCATCTTTTCCTGACCAATTTTTCATTTCTTGTATTTCTTTGTTGTGACTTGCTTATCTGTTTCTTTGGGATTAATTTGGCAGCTGTCTTTATTAGCAACACTGTTTTGACTGCTCAGCCCCTAATGTTCTCTCTGAGATTGGAATGTAAATGTCTGTTAACAGTAGCATCACCTAGTAAGACCATATACATAACTGTACAATTAAAATTGTTTTATGTTAGCCTTTATATTACCAATGAATTTAGGAAGGAAGATAGTGTGAATAATGCAGTGTTAGTTATGAGAGGAGAAATGTTACAGGTGGAGGTAAAAGTTGTAGATGGGTAAAGTGACAGAATGTAGTTGAGGAAAGGGAGGAAGAAATAAGCAGCTGGTTGGGTGAGAAGTAGGGCATAAGACAATGAAGAATAGAAAGGATTGTTAGAGAGGAGGGGACACAAATGGGTTTTAAATCTTCTGTTACTCAGTAAAGAAAAAAGTTCATGAATAAAATTAGCTTAAGTTAGGAAAGGAGTAACAACTGACAACATTAAACTTTGGGGAAAAAAAAGTACCAAGAACAATTAATGAAGCAGGTACTAGAGAGAGTCCTTCGGTTTTGTAGTCTGTAAGGATCTCCTGCCAGCTGTATTGCCCAGGCCTGGAGTCTTGTTTGCCAGCTCAATTGTACCCATGGCTCTTTCTCTCTCCATCAGAGGGGGATTAGCGAGCCGCAATGCTGCACTTCCACCAGGTGCAGTGTCTCTTGCCTGCCCGGGCCCAGAGTCTTGTTCTCCAGCTGAGTTGTACAGGTGGCTCTACATGTGCCACAGGGGGAGTGATGGGCCCCATGCTGTAGGTCCTCCAGGCGGTGTCCCTAACCCACCCAGGCCCAGCGGCTAGTGCAGCAGCTTAATTGTATGGGTAGCTCTATCTGTGCCAGAGGTAAGGTGAAGGTATGAGCCCTGGTGCCAACCCTTTGTTGTGTTGATCTTTTATAATTTATAAATTCCTGTTTCATTTATTTATACTCTGATTCTTTCTTTCTATAGGTTCTGGTATGTTGTGCTTCTATTTACATTTGTTACAAGAATTTTTAAATTTCATTCTTAATTCCTTCTTTGCCTTGGTTATTTGCTTATATGCTGTCTAATTTCCATGTTCTTGTACGGTTTTTAAAATGTGTGTGTTTACTGGTTTCCATTTTTATTGCATTGTGATTAGGAAAGATACCTAATATGATTTTATTTATTTATTTTTTAATTTGTGAAGGCTTGCTTTGGGGCATACCATATGATCTATCCTGAAAAGTATTCCATGTGCTGTTGAGAAGAATGTATTCTGAAGCTCTTGGATGTAATGTTCTAAAGATATCTTTTAGGTCCATTTGGTCTAAGGCACAGGTTAATTCTATTGATTCTGTGTTCATTTTCTCTCTTGATTATCTGTTCATTGCTGAAAACAGAGTGGTAAAATACCCTTACTGTTTAACTGGAATCTGTCTCTTTCTTTAGGTGTATTAATAATTTATATGTCTAGATGTTTCAATATTAGATGCTCATGTATTTATAATTATTTCCTCTTGTTCAGTTGACCTCTTTATCATCATATAACCTCCCATGTTTCTTTTTACTGGCTTTTATTTAAAATCTATTTTTATCTGATATATGATATAATGTAAATATGAGTAATTCTGCTTTTTACAATTCTATTTACATAGAATCCTTTTTTCTGGCCTTTCACTTTTAGTCTATGCTTGTCCTTAGAGATAAAATTACTTTCTCTTAAGCATCATATAATTGAGTCTTGTTTAACAATTTCAGTCACTCTCGGTCCTTCAATTGGAAAATTTAGTCCATTTGTATTTAAGGTAATTTTTGATAGGCAAAATTTTACTATAGCCATTATTTAACTTGTTTTGTAATGGTTTTTTTTTTGTTTCATTTTATTAAAGCTTATTTATCAAGTCTGAAAAATATTGATATTTTGACCTCTTAATTTTTTTTTTTTTACATTACTGATGGGTTGAATCCAGGGTCTCACATATACTAGGCAAGTGGTCTACCACTGAGCTGCACGCTCAGCTCCTTTACAAAATTTTTTCTTTGAGGTAGGGTCTCGCTAAATTGTACAGGCTGCCTCTGGCCTTGAACTTCTAATTCTTCTGCCTCAGCTTCCTAAGTAGCTGACATTACAGACATGCACCACAATGCCCAGCATAATGTCTATTTTAGGTTCTCTGATAGTTCATATATATCAATTCTTTGGTTTCTGGTGCCTTATTTTGTCCCTTTGGTGATTTCATGGTGCTCTGAAAGCTCTTGATGCTGGTTGTCATGTAACAGGGATGTCTGCATTCAAGAATTAGATACTCCCTTCTTGGTAGTCTGTATTTGTGCCTATCCTTTCAGGAATTCTGGCTGGGGTTTAACTCAGTTGGTAGTGAAGGCTCCATACTCCCTGAGGACCTGGATTCGATCCCTAGCACCATAAAAATAGGAGAAGGACATGGCAATCCACTCCCTAAGAAATTCCAAAATAATGAACCATTGAAAACCCTGTGAGGGTCGCTATGAGTCAGACGACTTGATGGCACCTAACAACAATTTCACAGGTTGCTTATTTTGAGTCTGTGGTCACTGCTATAATTTCACCACTGGATGGCACCCAAAGTCCAGGTTTGCTGTGAGTCTACCCTTAATATGTTGTCACTGTTCTACTCAAGGTGGAGCCCAAGCCCAAGTTTGTCCGAGTCTGAGTTTGATGTACTGTTCAGGGAGGACTGTATGAGTTTGTAGAAAGGATAGTTTATCCCTGGAAGCCTTGCCTGAAGCCAAGGGAGGCCCAGATGCTTCCTCTGTGTCCACTGGCATATGTTCAGGCTCTATAAGATTCTTCTTGGCACTTGAACTCACCATGGAGTGACTAGTCCTAAGTTCCCAGGCAACAGCTTAGTACCTCCCTCCTTCTTCCCCTACACAGATAGTGATTCTCTCTGTTATGCTGCCTGGGTGTGGGGAGGGGTGAGATGAGCAGTCTCCTGGCCACCTACACCACAGTACTAGGTCCCACTAAGACTAGTGCAGTACTCAGGCAAGACTAAGACCCAGACTGCCATACATTGCCTGCTGCTATGTGCTTGTGGCCTGAGACCTCTGCAGCCAGCCACAGGTATTGAAGGCTGGAATACAATTCCATCCCACTGGGATCTCTGGTCTCCATGTAGCCCTAGGGTAAGACCAGAGGCTCTGTCCATAGGCACTGACTTAGGGACAGAAGCCACTGACATCCACTGGTGTTGAGTTTCACTGACTTGACACTGAGTTCCAAGGCAAGGTCCTATGCTTATTTTTCTACTTGCCTCCCAGAAAATGGAATCTTTCTCTTGGCTGCCAGGCTGGCATAGTGCAGATGTTCCATCCAAGGTAACTGGTTTGAGGGTGGGGCCATGGAGGTCTGCCCAGTACTGGATTTCCTTATGGTGGGCATGGTACTGGGTTCCAAATGTAAGGTCTGGACTTAATTCCCTCTTTCTCTCCCAAGCAGAAGGCTTGTTAATTGTACTTGGGGAATTGTAAAACAGGGAACTCTATCCTTCCTGTCTTTTTCAATGTGTGTCTTTTATTATTATACTAAAATCAGGTCCTGTGATCTCTCACCTGGCTCCTTTCGCTCTCGTGAAGGTACTTTCATGCATGAATAGCTGTACACACTGATGTTTTGGTGGGGAGACTATCACCAAGGGTCACTTTGCCCACACCTTGCTCTGCCTTTTTAGTCTCGTTTATAAGGGCACTAATCCCACACATAGGGTTCTGACCTCATGATATATTCACCAGCCAAAAGTCCCACCCCCAACTACTATCACATTGAGGATTAGGTTTCAATATCTGAATTTAGGGGAAAGATAACCATTCAATCTATAGCAGAAGGTCTTTTAAAATAAATTATATATTTTTTCTAAAATATTTTCTTATATTCATTCTAATACTCTAAAGATAATTTAAAACTTTACTGAGAAACAGTATAACATAGTGCAATGTACTGATTTAAAGCATGGGCTTTGGAGCCTGAGTGGCTTTGTTGAAGTGCTATATGTGTATAAGTATTACTGTTTTTATTATCCTTTATTCCCATTTGCAGTTCTGAAGATAATTTATTATACAAGACTATAAATATTATATGCTTAAGGATTTTTCCTTGTGAAATGGCTGCAGAACATGGTATTTTTAATTTTTATGTACAATTCCCCCCTGGCTGGCTGTCACTTCTCATTTCTTTCATACCAGCAGCATTTGTATGGCAGCAGGTTTCCTCTCTTACAATGATATATATTTCTAATCTCCTGTGGTCTTGGGAATTGACAACTGAACTTATTTGAATTGTATATTTTTTTTAAAAATGAATTCCAAATGAATGCCTCAAGGATTCTCTTTGTAGTAATGTTCTTCAGCTTTCTGTATGGAACTTGAAATGTGCTTTTAACTTGAAGAAACCTATTGTGCTTGATTGTTGCTGTTTGCTTTGTTCAAAGAAATTGCATTTAGTGTGTAATTGGTTTTCTGTTATTCTGTTTGTTAGTTTATATATTACATGTGTAGAAAATTAAATCAACTCCTAACCCAATAAATTAACTTCTCAGTTGAGTATTTCAGTGACACATTTAACATGTTGAATGCTTGCCACTATGCTTATACAAAAGATAAGAAAGCTCTACAAGAATTATGGATTTTAAAGCAGTGACTTTTAATCGCTGACCCCAGTTCACAGTAAGGAATATTTTACATTGTAATCCAGCATTCCATGTGCATATGTGATGTATATACATTTGTATATATCTCTATATAGGCTGGGGTTTAGCTTAGTTGGTAAAGTGTTGCTCTGCTTTCTCTGAGGGTCAGCACCACAAAAATGGAAGAAGGACCTGGCAGTCCACCCCCTAAACAAGTTGCAGTTGAAAACCCTATGAATAACAGAGAAGCACTGACATAGTGCCGGGCATGGCACAGTGTCGGGAGTGTTTTGTTCTGTTGTACATAGGGTTAATATGAGTTGGACCCATCTCACCTAATAGCAGCATATCCGTATGCATATGTATATTACATGTTAGAAATGTTCACAAAACAGTATTTACCTTTTCTATGTGCGATTCATAGTTTTTATTTCTATTCCTTTTCCATGCTAGTATGTACTGATTAATTTTATGTCTTCTGATTGGTTTAATGTTAACCAAAATATTGAACAAAAGGAAGTAATTAGACTTCTTTTCCTTCAAACCTTCTGAAATATTAAAGTTTCTGCTGGATTTTTTTTTATTTTAAAATATTTTTGATGTGTTAGATAGTATATAATTGTTGTTGTTGTTAGGTGCTGTCGAGTAGTGTCCGACTCATAGCGACCCTCATGGGGTTTTCAATGGTAGATTATTTCAGGATTGCCTTGGGAGTGGGTTGCCACATCCTTCTCCCATTTTTGCGGGGCTGGGAATCGAACTCAGGACCTCAGAGACTGCAGAGCGGCCCTCTACCAACTCAGCTAAATCCCAGCCCCAGTATATAATTAAGTTATGAAATTATTGTAGGTTTTTTTTGTTTGTTTGTTTTTTGTTTTTCTGGCATGTACCTAGAGTGATTCCATGAAGTTGAAGTTTAAAGAAAAATGGAAAGGCTTTTTTTTTTTTTTTTAAACATTTTATAGGTCTAGACTTGTGGTAGAACTTTTCAAAAGTGATTTTTATGCTGTTTCAACTAGAAATGCAAGTCAGTTTTAAATAAATTTTATTTATTATTTGGGGATCCCATAATTGAAAAATCTCTTTTATATTTAATAATACATTATTTTAAGAAGAGTACAATGAATTGTGAATCTAGGGGCTCTGAGAAATCTATGCAATATGAACAGTTAATCCCTTTTCTCTTTCCTGAAATATATAAATAGTACATTGTAACCTCTGCTGTGGTAAGATTGATGTTAATTGTTTAATACCATTTTTCAGTTTACTTGGAGAATAAACAAAAAAAAACTATACAATTAAAGAATATTTATAATCTGAATAATTATTAAAGGCAGAGGAGAAGTTGTATAGACCTCACCTCTTTTGCTATGTGCAGCTTTCAGGGAACCAAAAATTCAGTAGAAGCAAAAATTACTTTAATGTTATATTACCATGTGAAGTATTTCATTTAAGAATTTTCAATTTAGTTTTTTCTTTTGATACTAAGGAGACACACATAAAGAAACTGATAAAGAATACCAGCAACTCAGGAGGTGGATGCAAGAGGATCACAAGTTTGAGACCAGAAGCAGCCTGTGTTACTTAATAAAACCCTTACTCAAAATTAAAACATAAAAAATGGGCTGGTGGTGCAACCCAGTGGTGGTGCACTTGCAAATTATGTGCAAGACCCTGGGTTCCTCATCTAAGTACCCCAGAAAAAGAAAGGATGGAAAGAAGGAAGGAAGAAAGGGAGGGAGGGAGAAAGGGAAGGAGGGAGGAAAGAAGACAGGAAGAAATTGATAAGGAATGTTGGACAGAAATCATTAGAGAAGTCATCAAATCTTCCTTGTTTTCACATATCTTGAAATTAGTTTGTTTGAATAGTTTTAATCTATTCCTGTGCATAGAAAACAGAAGACATTATTTTTTGAATGATTTCAAAGGTTTTAGTTGGTTCTGTGGAAAACCTTCTATCTAAATATTCCTGACTTCCTTTTCTTAAATATTATCAAATTTGTTATTTAATTTTATGAAATGTTATTTTCTTCAATTTCATAAGGATCCTATGGTTATTTTTGCTTAAATGTCAATTATAAATCTTTCCAATTCTTTTTTCCCTATATTTTGACACATAGTTTCTTGTGTTTGGAAGCTTGATCTTACCTTCTTAGAAATGTATCATAGGCAATACTTTCAGCAAATATGATTATATGCAAATTGAGTTACACTTAGGGTGGATTTACTTATTTAATTATTAGACCCCAGTCTTTTTGGGATTTTTATGTCAAGTAAACTTTAAAGTATTTAAGTTCGTTTTTTGGCTCATCTAACAATCAAATTATCCCCCCCCCCCCAAATCTCTTGTTAAAAGTCCTTAAACCATTTGCCCTTGTGTCTCAAGAGTGCTTCCTTATGTCAGAATATCCCAGATTGGGAGATTTCAGGAAAATTCCTTGCCGCAGTGTAATCTTCACCACCTTGGAGAATAGACTGATAACGATTTCAAAAATAACTTTAAAAACTAAATTTTTAGTTTTTTGTGTGGTAACCCAGGCAAATATACCTCTCAGTTGGTTTTGTTTGCACATTTCATACGCTGAAGATTATTCGATACGCTTGGGGATGATGTTAGCACAAAAGGAAGCATAAGTACCTAACTGAAATGTGTTTGGATTTTTTGTTTGTTTGTTTTGTGGTACTAAGATAGTGACCCCAAGGCTTCCTGCTATTTTTGTCAGTGCTCCACCATTCATCTGCTCCTCCATCCCCTTTTTGAAAACCTCTCATCTTGAGACAAGGTCTCCCTAAGTTATGTATTGTTGTTGTTAAGTGCCGTCTAGTCGGTATCCGACTCATAGCGACCCTCATAGGGTTTTCAATGGCCGACTGTTTCGGGATTGCCTTGGGAGTGGATTGCCAGGTCCTTCTCCCATTTTTTGTGGTGCTGGGAATTGAACTCGGGACCTCAGAGACTGCAGCGCAGTGCTTTACCAACTGAGCTAAATCCCAGCCCTAAGTTATGTAGGCTGCCTCTTTTGATTTGCCTGCCTCCGCCTCCTGAGTGACTAGGGTTACAGATGTGCACCACCAGCTGCAGTGTGTTCTTTTGAAGGTCATAGTTCATCATGACATTGGTTCTTGTATGAAGCTTAAACATTTCATGGCAGAACCAGGATCTAATGAAGTACATACTTAATGAAAAAATACAGATTTCACTGGTATACTCTTTTGGACAATTAGGAGTTTATTTACACTGTTTTTTTTTTTTTTCCCCTGTTGTGAATGATACTGTTGTACATTTTAAGTTAAGTAATGCTCTGAGTTTTCATGTCAGCTTTTAAAATATTAATTTGATTTTTAAAGGAAGTTATATTCAAGGGAATAAACTTTATAAAATATATAAGTCTCAACCCACATATGTGAATTTTTGCATTTGTTAATACAAAAAATAGAATAGGTACAGCCAACCTAATGGTTAGGCATTAGGTTATTGTTGTTGCTAGGTGCCATCAAGTCGGGCCTGCCTCATAGTGATAGTATGTACAAAAGAATGAAACACTCCCTAACATTGTGCCATGCCCGACACTACTGCCAGTGCTTCTCTGCTTTTCATAGGGTTTTCAATGGCTGATTATTTTTGGGAGTGGGCGGCCTGGTCCTCCCAAGCGTATAGTACATCTTATTCCCAGGCGATCTCCCATCCAAGTACTAACCAGGCCTGGCCTTGCGTAGTTAGCTACCTGGAAATTACAGGCAACTACTGCTTTCTCAGTTTCTCTACTTAGGCCTCCTTGCTGTCCTGTAAGTCTTAAGTTTTCCCTGTCCATTAGGTGATTATAGGAATTCAGTGGTTAAAATATTGGTTTAAATTTTTTTTGGTCTGAAGACCTCTTTATAATCTTAAAATTTATCAAGGACCTGAAATATTTTAAATGCCTAATAGTTTTATGTATCAAAATAAAACTGCCAGCTGGGCGTTGTGGTGCACGCCTGTAATCCCAGCGGCTTGGGAGGCGGAGCCAGGAGGATCGCAAGTTCAAGACCAGAGGAAGTCTACGTAACTTAGCGAGACCCTGTCTCAGAAAGTAAGGAAACAAATAAAAGGGCTAGGGGTTGCAGCTCAGTGGTCCAGCACTTGCAAAGCATGCAGGTGTGAGGCCCTGGGATCAACCCCCAGTACCACAAAAAAAAAAAAAAAAAAAAAAAAAAAAAAAAAAAAATATATATATATATATATATATATATATATATATATATATATATAAATAAAATAAAACTGCCACATTTTAACATAAATTTTTTTAATGAAAAATAGCTATTTTCCAAAAAGCAGTGAGAAGTGGCACTGTTCTACATTTTGCAAATCTCTTTAAAATGAGTCAACCTTACTAGACAACAGCGGATTCTCCTGTCTCCCATAGTCTGTTAAGATGTCATATGCACGTATCTTCTGGACAACTCAGCTGTACACTTAGAAGGAGAGTTTAAAAAAAAACAGTAAAATATTTTTAAATAAAAAGTAAATAAAAATAAAAATAAATAAAAAATTTAAATAAAAATTTATTTTTAAATAAAAAATAAAAATAAATAAATAAATAAAAATTTTTAAATAAAGATAAATATTGTAATAGTACTGTTATAAAAATGCTGATTTTTGTATAGCTCCTTCATGGGTCCTAGGACCACACTTGGGAAGCCAGTGCATTAGACGATTGCCTTAAAGCTTTTCATTCCTATTAAATGCACACAGTCCTGATAGTAATAGTATGCCAAGGGTCTCAAATTAGCAGTTGAAATATAGCTAGAAGACATGTTTGGTTTGATAATTTTTTTATTTGAGTGTCTAGGCAGGACCCAAACTCTCCCATTCCTTCAGGATAAACTTCTTTCTCTTACTTGTAGACATTTAGTTTCATTGCCTACCTTGTACTTTGGGCATATGTGTTCAACCACTTACATCGTAGTGAGAATCATTATTCTCAGTTTCTTTGGTGCTTTGTGAAGTAGTTGAGAGCAATATGGCATTGAGTAGGAGGATGGAGAGATGAAAGATCCTGGCAAAGAGGGTCAGCATCATATAGTAAATTCTGGCTAATTAACCAATTTTAGTGCTGCACAGCAATCGTATTACATTTTCTTAGTCTGATTATTCTCCTCTTCTTATAGGTGAGAATTTCATTACTCTATTTTCTCATCATTAATCTAATACCTCTATCCTCATCCTCATTCCCCGCTCATTACTTTGCTTTCTATTTTACTAAGAAAAATTTAAACAGAAGAAAACGTCCCAAAGTTTCTATTGCCTCTCTTTGCAACTGCATTTTGCCTTCTCTCCTATTATTATGCCTGCAGCCATAGTCCTATGGCATCCTATCCTGTAAGATCTCAGAAGCTTAGGAGGGTTGGACCTGGTTAGTACTTGGATGGGAGACAGCCTGGGAACACCAGGTGCTGCAGGCTTGGGAGACGGACCTGGCAACCCACTCCCAAAAATCAATCTGCCATTGAAAACCCTATGAACAGCAGAGAAGCACTGACAATAGTGTTTCCCCTGTTGTACATAGGGTCGCTATGAGTTGGATACCGACTGGACGGCATCTAACAACATAACAACAATCCATTATTATGGATGAACTTGCCGCTGTTCTTCCCAGTGCTTCCTCCTGACCCATTCCCTCTCTCCCACTCAAGGCATTTCTTCTTTCTGTGCTGCCGCATCACTTTTTCCTTCTAGTGGCTCTTTCTCATTTCCATATACATATCCGATTGTTTCTTTCATCTTAAGAGAGATTATTCTTGGTCAGGTTCATGGCACATGTTTGTAATCCTAGTGACTTGTGGATGAGGCAAGAGGATTGTGAATTTGAGGCCAGAGGTAGCCTAAGCAGCTTAGTGAGACCTGTCTCAAAATAAAAAATGGGTAAGGGATGGAGCTCAGTGGTAGAGTACTTGCCTAGCATGTGTGAAGGCCTAGGTGCAGTACTGCAGAAAAACAAACCAAACAAAAAAAGATTGTTTTTGGCTCGCATTTCTTTTACTCTCGAGCTACCATACCATTTATTTTCTTCTCATTTCTACTCTCCTCATTTCCTTCCATCAGTTTTCCTCTTCCCTTTCATATGCATGCATATGCATCCCCCCCCCCCCGTTTCTGTCTTCAGTTCTTTTTCTCTGTGTCCCCTCTGTTCTACACACTTTTAAATCTTTTCAAATCAAGCTCTCACCTCCACCCCAGCCTCCCACTCCCAGATCCCACCTCAGTACCCTCCTTGGGATACCCCTGAGTCCATTTATAAGCAGAGATGAAAATGTTTCCTTAACAATTAAGGACTTAGTAGTGTTGCCTACCACTGTCATCTTGTCATGCTGTGGGGGCTTGCATGTTACTGTGATGTTGAAAGCTATGCCACTGGTATTTCAGATATCAGCAGGGCCTCCCATGGTAGACAAGTTTCTGCTGAGCTTCCAGACTAAGACAGACTAGGGAGAAGAACCTGGCAGCCTACTCCTGAAACAATTTGCCGTTGAAGACCATATGAATAGCAAAGAAGCACTGTCAAATATAGTGCTGAAAAATGGGCCCCCATTGGGGCCCATTGGAGGCTGGATGGCATCCAATAAATGACTGAGGAAGAGTTACCTCCTCAAAATAAAGTAGACTTTAATGACAGGAATGGAGTAAAGCCACTTGGACCTCCTTTTGCTGATGTGGCACAACTCAAAATGAGAAGAAATATAGTGACTGCAACAGCATGCTCAAACATAAGAAGCTTGTGTGCATGGTATAGTGTTGAGTAGTGTTTTTGTTCTATTGTACATAGGGTCACTATAAGTAGGATCTGACTCAGTGGCACCTAACAATAGCAGTGTTACCTACAGATGTTACTAAGCTTTTTTATATTTGTAATAATTGTAATAGCTACAAACCAAGTGCCATGTGTTCATCGAATGCTTAACTTGTGTTAAGCATTTTCACATATAAAATATGAACCCTTATGCAAGTTAACTAAAAACATTAAGTAGCTCAGACATCGTTTTCTTTAATCACCAGAGTCACACTGGTCAATTATACAGGGATGGCACTGAATACTACTAGTAGGAAGATTTTAGAAATAATTTGAATCTTGATTCAAATTCTTATCTCTATAAACCTTGCCCTTTTTTGTTTTTTAACTTTAAGGTTTGTAAGTAAGTGGTTATTTGCTTGGCTGGTTTGTTACAGAAATTAACTTTTATTGGCTATGGCATAAAAATTGGGTTTCCTAAACTCAGTAGCACATGTCTGGCCTATTTCACAATTTCATAAAAATCATTTCAAAAGGACCCAATATTTTAGTAAGAGTAATGTTAGATCGCCTGCAGCCGTAGCCCTGTGGCATCTGATCCCATCAGATCTCGGAAGCTA
>VMDO01018878.1:14957-41217 GCA_007922755.1 Pedetes capensis
GTACCTGGATGGGAGACCACCTGGGAACACCAGAAGCTGTAGGCTTGGGAGAAGGACCTGGCAACCCCCTCCCAAAAATCAATCTGCCATTGAAAACCCTATGCACAGCAGAGAAGCACTGACAATAGTGTTTCCCGTTGTACAGAGGGTCGCTATGAGTCGGATACCGACTTGACGGCACCTAACAACAACAACAACAACAACAATGTTAGACCATTGGAAGACAAATTAGAGTTTCTAAGGTGTTTCAATTGATATAAATGTTTCTATATTCTGGGAGTAGAACTAAAGTTGGTTTTGAGGGTGACAGTGACACCTGATTTATTTTTGTCTAGATTACTTTCAGGTAATCTGGGTTTCAGGGCATTTTACAGGGCTGTGGAAAGATTTCATCAGCATGTAGAGAGTCAGTCCAGGTCAAGAGTTAAGTGATAAATGTTTGATTTTTTTTTCTGGTTTAGACAAGTCTGATTTCCCATATTGTTGGGGATCACCAGAGCAGATACTGTTGGACTCTAAACTTTGATCACATAGAAATTAAGGGTTATTTCTTTTGACCATTCTGTTGTATGTCCTTAAAAGAAAATTGACAAAGTTCTGAACACCATTGAAATTCTCCCATCATGTTAAATGCACTTGTCATTATATGTTAATGTGGCTTAAATTTTAATTTATAAATGATATCACAAAATGAAGTAAAACTTTTTATGAAAGCAATTGCATATTTTGTAAATGTTTTATTTGTTTATTAAAACTAGAAATGGTCAGAATAAGTTTTCACAAGTAGGAGACCTTTTCTAAACTTCTTAGGAAACTAGGTTGCCCATATGATGATTTCTTTAAGAAACTTAGATTTAAAAAAAAGAAAAAAGAACTTGGTTTGGCCTGTTTCTTTTTCTTTTTTTTTTAGCAGACTGTTACAGAATTTCACACATCTGTTTCAGAATGCAGCTCCTCATAGACTACTTTACTGTTTCTCAATTTTAATGGGCCTCATTTATCCTATAAATAAACCTACATTTTCTTACCTGATCAAGTGAGCAAACAATAGGGGTCAGATGTGGCAAACACTTTAACAAAAAGCACATGTCTCTCCATCAGGGTAAGGTAGAGTCATATCAAGATTGCTTGAAGTTATTAATGGCAGTAAAATTTATGCTTCCTCCTGTTTTCCCAATTAAGTCAAGCAGCCTTTTTTCTTAAGATTCTTCTATCACCAGCTGGTTCCAATACTGTGTGTGTGAATATTGCCTGAGGTGTCTCCATTCTACATGGTAAAATTTGGCAGAGTAAGTCAATTGTGTAGGCTATAAGCTAGAAAACACTCATTGTTAAGGGCTTTATTTTGGTCCTTATCATGTGTATCACAAGTTGCATATTTTGTAGGGCTTATTACAAATAAGCTGTTATAGTGTTTGTGGATATAATCAAATAATTCTACAAAGCAATAAAATAATGGAAGACATGTTAGAAAAATAAGCTATGTAACAAGTTATGCACACTAAAAAGAATAAAAATCTTTAAAAAGTTTTGGATATTACAGTACTCGTTTAGTGAATAACTATTACTGTAGAAAGCTGTTTGGCTTAATGGTAGATTTACAATTTCAGTTCCTCATTGTGTTAAATAATTAAACACAAAAATCACCGCAAAACTGTTGCTATATATGTTTTCCTACCGATGATGATAACATACAGATTCTGTCATTTCTCCCACTTATCTCTTGGTTTGAAACTTTATTCATCTCAAATCCTTATTAGATTGCTATTGACAAATCTATTATAAAATGGAAGACCATCCAGTATAATTGCAGCTTAAAAATTGGTCTCTCCAAGTTCCAATTTAAACTATAGCTATCTAATTGTACTTAGTATGTATTTGCAGTGTATGCTCTCATAAAAAATAAAGTTATATGGAAATATGTATTAAAGATATTGTAGGACTAGGGATATGGCTCAGTGGTAGAGTGCTTACCTGGCATGCCTGAGGCTCTGGGTTTCATCCCCAGCACCAGAAGGAGGAGGGAAAAAAAGGTGTTTTAATATATCTTCAATAATACCTTCAACATATTTTAGTATATTTTGATTAGAAGATATTTATGTTTAACAGTTGTTATAATTATCTTTTAAGTGATGGTTTTAGGCTGTGGCATTTTCATTATACTGTATTCTCAATAGGACTTTAAAGGTTCTAATGCCCATGTGTGATTTTTGAAGCATGTTGGTTCCATATAGGTTTTCCAGGATAATATATCACCTAATGCTGCTCTATTCTAATTATAGGTGTTCTTATATTCCCACTTCCCTTATCTTTGCATGGAACACTTGTGACTTCAAAGGGAGTATTCTGCTTTGAACAAAGACATGGGATATAGAAGGCAATGAGAATCTGGCTAATGTGGCCCATAACTTGTGTTCTCACTCTGTTTTCACAAAGTGTTGGGCTGGGTCTGCAGTGGAAGAGAAAATTTGGCTTTGAGTTCTATCGTTCAGAACTCATACTTCTGCTTGACTGAACTGTGAACGGAAACTCCCAAGTGTCTTACAAAATTAGTAGCTGAATGGTGTTTTTACTGATCACTTCAGAGATGAAAAAACTGAAGACATTTTAAAATTCAGAATCAATCAACATGTGTTTTTCCATTTAATTGGCAGAAAATCGATTGCAAGAGCAGCCCAGAAAGCTGATTTTTTTCCTCCTTCAGCTGCTCCAGCTGAATTACAGCTGTAAATTTTTTAAAAAAAGAAAAAAGGGGCAATGTTTCTTATAAACTCTTGAATGTACTTTATAAGTGCAGTAATTCCCACAAAATCAGTTACTGGAGTTAATGACCAGTTTGTTAAGCTATTAAATGCCCTCAGCTGGGAATGACCAATTTTGGGGGGAATGGCTGCACAAATGCTAAAATAATTCAGTAACACTTTCAAATAATGATCCAGCTAATTAACAGTGAATTCCTGTGGAAATCCTATCGAAGTACTTATGACCTCTCTGTTTAATAGCCGGTGAGTTCATCATGATTCATGCTTATTACCATAAATACCAAAGGAATCGTAATGACTAGGCCATTTTTTCCATCCTGCCCTATTACTTGAACAGATTTGACTAATCCACCTCAAGTCATTAAGAGCCTGGCTCTCAACATATTCAGTCTTTTCACTGCTCTGCTCAAAACTCCCAGAGCCTCTGGTGCCATGCCAGCGTACCAGTTGTTGGCAACCCGTTTTTACTTGAGATGCCATTAGGGAAAAACTGATGTCGGTGAGTCTTAAAGGAGCCTTTGAGGCGCATGCTGTTTGAGGGATGTAGAGGAATCATAGCTGGTTAGCTAGAGTTTATGGCTTCTAGTCATGAATTCTTATGAGAAAATCATACCCTCCCACCCCCATTTCTTGTAGGAATTCATTTAGGGTATCTAATTTTTTTCTTGAGGTTTAATTTCTTTAAGAACTTAGATATCCTTTTCATCCAGTGAGTAAAGAAGATTATTTATTAGTTTATAATAAAGGATAAGCTCTTAATTTTACTTGTACCATTTAATCTCTGTAATGGCTGTTTATTGCTTTGTGATCTACAAATCAGCTTTTCAGTAGTAATACTAAATGTTGGCTGCCAGAAAGCCTTTACTTTCTGTGCTCAGCTGGGATCTGAATAAAGGAATTCAGGCTATTCGTAGACATCTCACCATTCTGTACATTTACTTCTGTCCTTAAATGTTTTACCCTTTGTTGTAGCTGTCGGCTAACTGCTAAATGCATAAGGTTATAGGCTGCTATTAGCCATTTATATAATCATTATGATATAATGAATAAGATTCCTGAGGCCTAAATACTATGGACTTCATTCATACATTGCAGTTATTTTGAGGAGAAAGAAAATATTGTTTGGTTTTTCTAACAGTAGGATACAAATTAGAGTCACCAAGGTAACATTAGAGTAACAAAAGCATTTATAAAACTCATTTTTTTTCTGAATGAAAGGATTAATGACAGTTTGTATCTTTTTTCATTCTCTAAGTAGATACAAAAAGGGGAAATTAATTTCATGGATATATGCAATTCAGTTGTTTGAATTCTGAGAGAACCTTTGCCCAGGGAAAAACCAGAAAAACAGCAATTTGCATTAGGTAGATCTCTAAATACAATATTCTAGTCCTTTAGATCTGTCATTTCCTTTCATACAATTTTCTCAAGGAAAAAAGCATCTCTGGTGCAGCACTGGTTGGGTTCTGGTGTGTTTTGTTCAGTTATGCTCAGTGCAAACGTGAAGGACAACACCTCTGTTCATCTGTGCTGTATTTATCTGGGATGTGCTGTTTATGGGCAGATGAAACAGAGTAGCTGATTGCAAGTTTGCCATCAGTGTCCTCAGACTCACCTCATTGTCCTTTCATCTGCTTGGTAACTCATCACTGCCATTTCCACTCTGGGCATGAAAGTAGGCTCCACTGCAGACATGGAGGCAGGGAAGGAGGAGGACAGGTTCGTGTGTGTGGAGGGCAGGGTGGGGCTCCTTTTCTTTTTCCAATTTTTTCCATTTGAGGAACTTATAACTAACTATAAGAATGAGACGGTGACAACAGTTCTTAGATATGCGGCACTAAATGGAGTCTTGGATGTTAGATGACTCTCTAAACCCAAACTTCAGGAATACCAGACCTTTATGCAGCATTCCCCAGCCTTGATGTCACCAGAGACCTGTTTCACAGAAGACAATTTTTCTAGCAACTGGAGGGAGCTCAAGTGGCAATGCATGCAATAGGGAACCACTGTAAATGCTGGGAAGTTCCCTCCCTGCCACTCACCTGCCAGGTAGCCCACTCCTGCCAGTCCACCACCAGGAGTTAGGAACCTGGGCTGTATAGGAAAATGAGGCAGTAGAAAGACAAATGGTCAGTCACGGGCTCAGAGTATACTTCTGAAACTGTCTAGGTCATCTCAGAAAAGTCTTGACTGCCTCTCCAACCTACTTTACCTCTAATTATAGTTCTAGCCTTAAGGGTGGAAAAACACAAAGTAGCATGTATGTAGGAATGCATGATAGTATCATTCTTTTGATAAAACAAAAAATATTATTGTCAACATTGTTTTTAGGTGCCATCCAGTCAGGTCTAACTCATAGAGACCCTATGTACAACAGAACGAAACACTACCTAGCACTGTGTCAGCGCTTCTCTGTTATTCTTGGGGTTTTCAATGGCTGATTGTTTCGGGTTTGCTTCCGGAGTGGGCTCCCATATGGAGATGGAACCTAGGGCCTCAGAGAGTGCAGAACAGCACTCTGCCAACTGAGCTAAACCCTAGCCCAATTGTCAGCATAATAATGATAATAAGAAATGATATTTATTGAATTGGTTTAGTATGTGTCAGTCGTGCTAATTGGCTTACCAGGATTCTCCCACCTTACCCTTACATCACAACCTTTTGAGGTAGCATAGGTATTATCCTGAAGAAACTAAAGCACAGAATTTAAACAACATTCACAAGGTCATGTAGCCAATGAGTGACAGAGCCACAAATGTAACCCAAACAGTCTGCCTCAAAAGCAATTTGCCCGTCAAGAAGTTCCTTCCTCTACCTGAACCTACTGTAATCTAGACACAGGTTCCCTGAGAGGCATCTGATTGCATGTCTGTATTTCATGTCCTCCCTCCTTTACTACTAGTCTTCTCATCCTCTTCCCCAAGAGTCCCAGATCCAACAGATCTGACAGTCTTTTCCAGGGACACCTTCTTCCTTTACTGATGATGATGACCGTCTTTCCTTGGCATTATTGATTTCACTCATTCTGTTGTCTCCTGGGAAGCTTAGAAAGTACATGCCTGAGCTTTATAGTCAGACCTAGGTTTTACTCCCAGTGTCACAGCCATAAGTTTGTTTTTGAAAGTCATAACCTTAGTGAATGTCTTTGCTTCATCTCTAAATCCAAGAATATTTACCTCTTCATTTGTTGTCAGAACTAGGTTAAAAAATGCATGCTGAACGTGTGTGTAGTAGGAATAGTGCCAGTGTTTGTTTAGCTCTGTTTCTTTCCCCTTCTCTCAAAGAATTTTGATGTTAGAAAGATTGAATGCCCATATCCTTGTATCCGTAGAGCTTCTGCCTCCTTCAAGCCTTTAGTATTCAGCAAACTTTTAGGCAAGATTATGAAGGACATAGGGCCATGTTCAGAGTTTGTTGTTGTTAGCTTTTTTTTTTTTTTTTTTTTTTTTGATAAAAAATCATGGATAGAGAAGAATTAGGAAAGTGTGGGGGATCTGCAAGGAGATTTCACTTTTTGGCATGAATGTAAAGTGAAAAAGAGAGAAAGCATACAATTTGAGAATTAGGACCAACTACAGAATGTATCATGCTGCTTTTTGAAACTAGACATTGTTTTGCTGTGTAAAAGTGATATAAATTGGTGCTGTGCATGGTGGTGCACACCTGTAATCCCAGCAATTTGGGAGACTGAGGCAGGAGGATCTCGAGTTTAAGGCCAGAGGGAGCCTGAGTAACTCAGACTCTATCTCAAAATAAAAAATAAAAAATAGGGCCAGGCAGAGGGATGCATGCCTGTAAACCCAGAAACTTCAGGAGGCAGAGGCAGGAGGATCACAAGTTCTAGGCTAGAGGCAGCCTGCATAACTAAGGCCATTTTAAGATAAAAAATAAAAAAGCGTCTAGGATACAGCTCAGGTCAGTTAGCTTGCAAAGTATTAGCAAGCTCTGAGTTCAACTCCTCAGTACTGAAAAAAAGAACATCAATAAGGTCTGGATTAAATGAATTCTGTTTTAAAATGTATTTTATTTTATCACATATCCATATGTCTCAGAAATAGTTTCACTTTATGATATAAAAATATTTAGAATTATTATAATACAACCTGGTAAAGATTTGGGAAGCAAATAGACCTGTGTTTAATTACCTGCCATATACAAGGTTGTATGGCAAGTATTTATTTTTCTCTAAGCTTTAAGTTCCTCATTTGAAGAGATGATACAACCTATTGGACAAATTGTTTTGAAGATTCAATGTTGTGCAGTTTTAGTGTGGCTCCTGATGTGTGATAAAAGCTTTAAAAATGATTATTATAGTCAGTCAATAATTATTTATTAAATACCTGCTTTGTGCTAGACACCAGTCTTGGGGATGGAGCTAGTATAGAGAATAAAGTCCTTGTTTTCCTAGAATGTGTATGTTGGGTACAGATATATCAAGATAATGAAGTAAAAAGAAGATGGAAAGTAGAGAGTCACTGTAGTTTTTACTTATTTTTCAAAGACCTTGAAACATCTTAAAACACTTCTGTCTCAAATCAGAGCTTTTGTAAAACTAGTGATTGCTGTATTTAACTAAATGTGTTTTCTCAAGTTTCACCTTTAAATATTAAAAATAGAATCTGTCAGCAGGTAGTTATGAGTAACTTCCATGTTCTGGGCTAATAAGCCTTGTAAGAATTTGGAAGTTTATATATTCTAAAGAATTTCTGGGACTGGGATTTAGCTCAGTTGGTAGAGCGCTGCGCTGCAGTCTCTAACGTCCCGAGTTCAATTCCCAGCACCGCAAAAAATGGGAGAAGGACCTGGCAATCCACTCCCAAGGCAATCCCGAAACAGTCTGCCATTGAAAACCCTATGAGGGTCACTATGAGTCGGAAACCGACTCTACGGCACCTAACAACAATAACAACAAAGAATTTCTAGCCAGGCGTGATGGCTTACATCCGTAATCCCAACAGCTCAGGAGGCGGAGGCAGGAGGATCGCAGGTTGGAGGCCAGATGCAGCCTTTGTAACTTAGTGAGACCCTGTGTCAAGATAAAAAATAAATAATGGGCTGGGGTTCAGCCCAGTGGAAGAGCACTTGTAAAGTATGTGTGAGGCTGGTGTTCAAACCCCAAGTACTGAGAAAAAAAAATTCAAACTACCTTGGGAAGATACATTTGATATGTAAAAACTTTTAATAAAATGTAAAACAATATTTTAAAGAACATGAAGCATTTTAATAATTTTATACTATGGTAGATACAAGGCCTGCAGCCGTAGCTCTGTGGCATCCGATCCCGTCAGATCTCAGAAGCTAAGCAGGGTCGGGTCTGGTTAGTACCTGGATGGGAGACCGCCTGGGAACACCAGAAGCTGTAGGCTTGGGAGAAGGACCTGGCAACCACCTCCCAAAAATCAATCTGCCATTGAAAACCCTATGAACAGCAGAGAAGCACTGACAATAGTGTTTCTCCTGTTGTACAGAGGGTCGCTATGAGTCGGATACCGACTCGACGGCATCTAACAACAACAACAACAACATGGTAGATACAAAGATAAAAGTGCTAAATGTGCCCTCTAGGTTAAAACATATTCTGAAATCTTTTTTGGTGTATTTATCAATTATCTACACTTGCATGCTCTATGTATTTTAACTCCAAATATCTTCAAGATTTCTTTTAGTTTAAAATTTTCACAATGAATATTTTTGGATAAATATTTTGAGCAAAACGACCTGTAAGCTCTAGTTTTGTCACTGACTTTGAGACTTTGTGATCATAGATAAGTCTTTAAAATATGCTCTTTCTTCCAGCATAAAAGGATTAAGTAACATGTTAAAAGTCTCATTTTGTTTTTCAACTTTGATATGTCATTAACTTTTCTTCTTCTTCTTCTTCTTTTTTTCTTTTTAACTTTTCTTTACTTGTGCTGGGCATGAAACCCATGACGTTATACATGCTAGGCAAGCGCTCCACTAAGTTACATCTCCAGCCCCAAACAATATTGTCTCCAACGTCCTTAGACCTTCTTTAGACTATACTTAGATTATAGCTTTTAGAATCTGATAGTCATACATTTTATTATTTTATGTTACAAACACCTCTTTTATCACTGTGATGGATTTTCCAGGTTCTGATTTATTGGAATCAAACACACTTTTTTTGTTTAATATTTCTTACATAGCATTACTGTCAAGAAATATATTAGCCATATATTTTGATAAAATAATAAGGATGGGAAGGCCACTGACCCAATCTACTTTATATTGGGCTACTGAAATAATAAATTTTTAGGGCTGCAGTTAATTTTTTTTCTAAAAATATACCTTATAAAATAGACATTCTGTATTGAAAATTGGTGATATTTCACAGATAACATAATTATACTCCAAACTTTGGATTTGGTGTAAGGGGCTCAAAACAGTTCTCATATCAGGGGGATATAAATATTTGATTCAGTAATTTAAGAGTTTTAATATATTAGTTTGATTACATATGGTATTTATGCAAATATATATACACATATCACTATATCAATGATTTTTTTATGCCTAGGCAATGAAAACTACAAACAAATAGCAATGTGTGTGCTTTACCATATAAGCATGGATGATCGCTTTAAGTCAATGTTTGCGTACACTGACTGTATACCACAGGTGAGTGGTTTAAGTATTTTATGAAAAACAGTTAAGAAATATATATATATGTCAGTTAAGAAATATATATATATATAGTTAAGAAATATATATATACAGTTAAGAACAGTTAAGAAATACATATATATCATATATATATATATATATATATATATATATATATATATATATAGTGTGTGTGTGTGTGTGTGTGTGTGTGGTATTGGGAGTTGAACCCAGGGCCTCACACTTGCATGCTCTGCAAGTGCTGGACCACTGAGTTGCACCCCCAGCCCATTTTTTTTACTTTTTGAGACAGGGTCTTGCTAAGTTACACAGACTGCCTCTGGTCTCGAACTTGTGATCCTCCTGCCTCTGCCTCCCAAGCTGATGGGATTACAGGCATGAGCCACTGTGCCCGGCTTAGAAATATAAATTTTTAAAATACTTTGTACTCTCTTCTCTTGTTAGATCTCCTTTTCCTTGAAAATTTCTTCTTCTTGAGCTGGGCCTGGTGGCGCACCCCTGTAATCCCAGTGACTTAGGAGGTGGAGGCAAGACGATCGCAAGTTTGAGACCAGAGGCAGTCTGCATAATTTAGCAAGACCCTGTATCAAAAAGTGAAAAATTGGGTGTGGGTGCAGCTCAGTGGTACAGCACTGGCAAAGCATGCAAGCGCGAGGCCATGGGTTCAAGCCCCAGTACCACTAAAAAAAAAAAAGAGAGAAAGAAAGAGGAAAAAAAAAAAAAGAAAATTTCTTCTTCTTAATAATATAAAATTTTTATAGAAAATTTAGAAAGTACAAAACTGGGTCTAGGCATGTAGCTCAATGACAGACATTTGCCTAGCCTGTACAAAGCCCCATGTGTGATCCCCAGCACCATAAAATAATTTAAAATGTAAATAACTGTACATAAATGAAATAACTATTTTATTTATTTATTTATTTATTTATTTATTTATTTATTTTTGTGTGTCCGTGGTGCTTGAGGGTTGAACAAAGAGCTTTGCACATATTCTGCAAGTTCTGTACCATTGGGCTGCACCCTTGGTCCATTTTTTATTTTTTTATTTTCAGTCAGGGTCTTGCTAAATTATGCAGGCTACCTCTAGTCTTGAACTTGAGATCCTCGTGCCTCCACCTCCTGAGTCACTGGAATAATGGGCATGTGCCACTGTACTCAGCCTAAAACTGAATATCATTTTCTGTTATCCCAAACCCAGAGATAACTAACATGGTATACACTTTCCTCTACATACTTAAAATGTAACAAAGCTAGGCATGATGGTATACACCTACAATCCCAGAGACTCAGGATGCTGAGGCAGAAGGATCTCGAGTTCAAAGCCAGAGGCAGCCTGTGTAATTTAGCAAGATTTTGTCTCAAGATAAAAAGTAAAAATAGGGTCTGGGGGTACAGCTCAGTAATAGAGCACTTGTCTAGCATGTGTGAGGCCCTGGGTTCAGCCCCTTAGTACCACAAAAAATAATATATTAAAATTGTATGATATATATGACTTTCATATATTGCTTTATTAATAGGTCATAAGCATGCTCTCATGTCATTGAATTATTCTTCAGAAATTCTAATAGTGATGTCACATTCTGTTCTATGACTATAATTTAAATATTGTTAAATTATATGTTTGGAATTTTTCCAATTTATCCCATCAAAACATTAGTAAGCAACCATATATAAGCAAATGAATATTATATGGAGTAAACATCATAGTCATATGTGCTTATCCACATCTTTGAATTTTTCTTTAGTTTAAACTCCTGAAAGTAGAATAACTAGGTCAAATGCATGAGCATTTCTGGCTTTAACACATTTTGGCCAAAACCTTCAAGAAAGGTATAAGTTTATATTTCCAGCTGGCATTTCACTTTTAACAATAGTGTTTATTATTGTTTCTCTAAAAATGTTGTGCTTCACCATTTCTGTGTATTTGCATTTCTGTGAATACTGATGAACATTTCTCATCTTTATTATTTATATTCTGTTATAAATCATTTAATCTTTCTGTTGGCATAGTAATGTTTTTATTATTGACAAGTAAATCAGTGTTTATAAAATCTATTTTAACTGTCATGTTATAAATATTTCCTAAGCTTTTCACTTGCCTTTTAATTTGTTTTTAGTTGGTAATTTTAAGTGCTGCATTCTCTGATAGGAAAATGCTTCATCAAAATTATTTTGCTTTTATAGCACTGTTCTCAAGAAAGGTTTTTCTATAACTCAGATATATTTCATGTTAGGTCTATTTTTCTTGAAGGCGTTTACTGATTTTTTTTTTTTTACATAGACCGTTTTATAAGATTAGAGATTCCATATAGATGTGATTGTACTCTTAGGGAATTTACAATGTGTCATTCACCATTACTAAACCAAGTTCCAGTAAACTGAATATCTGATGTTTAGAACACTTATTGGGCTGTTCTTAATTTTACATTATTTTTTATAAAATACTTTTCTAAAATAGTAAAAGCAAAATTCCAAGATGTATAATGTATAATAAAAATGGGACTTTTAAAAAACACTCTGGAAGAATATGATAAGTCATACCTAACTAAAGTCCTCTTGATACCTTTGTTAACCAAATATGAATTATTAAATGTATACTACTTTAAAATATTTAGTATATAGTAAAAATAGATTTCTCTTTTCATTAATTCCAGTCAACCATCCTTCTACTCATTTTAAGTTATTGAGAAGAACTAAAATTTAGTTTGCTATTCCAGGATTTTATTTTAACACTTACATCCAATTAAAAATCTAATGAACTCTCAAGAATCTTTTCTTAGCCTTTCTTATCTGGGGATTAATTAATAATGTTTGTTTATAGGAAGTAGACATCCTTCAAAGAATATACAGCACATCTTATCTAACAGGACAGTGCTTCTAATAGTGATAACCTATGTCAGAGTGCAACCCATGCAAAGTGTAATCAAACTCTTCGTCAAACAAGTTTTCAATAAAAGAGTAGCCATGTCAGAGAGAGATTACAGGTGATTTACTATAGTTTCTTTCCATATGTTCTCTGCTTTACACTTGCAAAGGGTGTTCGTTTTCTGATCTCATTTAATGTCAGAACTTCATTGACTACAGGATATCAGTTGGAAAGTAGCCAGAAAAGAATAATATTCTTGCTGAGATTGCCTCTTTATATCTAGATTGAGATTTTAAAATGAATGACATTAAATAAAAGAGAAATAAATGAAAACCAGGAAAAGATAGAAAACCTATTACATTGAATTTGGAGTTATTCTACTCTTTTAAAATGTATAATCTCAAAGATAAAATATAAAACTTTGTTTTAAGTGAATGAACCAAAAATAAGAGCCTGCTTAGATTACCTTTTAGACATTGCTTTATTGCAGTTTAAAACTTTTTATGTACGAAGTTCTCCGGTACCTTTTTGAGAACAGTATTCTTGCATCTTTTCTTAACAGACAAATGTGGAGATTTTAGAACATTTATCATCTCTATTTCAGGAACAGAATTTTCTAAAACTCATTTATGGCTCAAGGTTTTCTAGTGTTTTTGTTGATGATGATATTGTTTTACTTTTTTTCTTGTTTTTCTTTTTGAAATTTCAGCTCTTATAGGAATAGCGATGATATGTGTCAAATTATGTTGTAAATACTGTGAAGCTTTTTAGTAAATGAGGCAGCATTTTGAAAAAGCCAAATGATGTTCTAAGATGTATTTGTTTCTAAAGTGCCATCTGCCATATAACTTATACGTCACAGTCCCAATTTTAATATATTTAGGAAAAAGTTGACATGGCTTTATTGCCACTCAGTGCCAAGTTCCTTGCAAAATAAAAGAATGATGAAAAACAAATTAGAAATTAAATGAAATTTCCAAATTTCCTTCAGGAATTAAAAAAATACTTCTTTCAGAAGTAATGTTTATAATGCTAGTAAGACTTTAAACTTAGTTGTGACACCAAACTAACCTACTTGTTAAGGAAAGCCATATCAAGATTGGAATATCTGAGAGTTAGTGTAATATTTTGTTCTACTTGAATTATGTATGTTGATTCTATTTAGTAAAGATCTTCAGGTATTACACATGAATTTTTCAGAGAAGCCTAAAATAACTTCAAAGGTAGGAAAGCAATGGCTCAATAGTCATTTATATTTATTTGATGATCAAAAAGAATAGGGAGTATAGTTATATTCTTTAATTACTTTAGATGATTTTATATTTATATAAATATATATCCATATAAATAGCAAGTAACTATACAAAAGTAAAATACGCTTAGTAAAATGCCATATTTTTCTCATCATTTTCAAACTATTCATAGCTAGTTTATTTTATATTTTATTTAAGTTTAGTTTATTTCTTATTCTACTAGGGGATTGAACCCAGTGTGCTCTACCACCAAGCTGAGCCCTCAATCCCATTTTTATTTTTTATTTTGAGACAGGGTCTTGCTAAATTGTACAGGCTGCCTCTGGCCTCGAACTCAAGCTTCTGTCTCCACTTCCCAGATCTCTGAGATAACAGGCATGTGCATGGCACCCGGCTCATAGTTTATATACTGCCTTTCTCAGCCTGCACAACTTAGCCTGTCTCAAAAAGTAAATAAATGAAAAATAAAAACAGCGCTAGAGGTCCAGCTCAGTGATAGAGCACTTGCCTAGCATGTGCAAGCCCTTGAGTTCAACCCTCTTGTACTGCAAAATAAATAAATAAGTAAATAAATACTCCCTTCCTTATATGTGTTTTACACTAAACCTATAATTAGATTAGAGTTCACTTTCAAAAAATTTTTAACATCCAGAGTAGGTGATTATGCATATAATGTCCCATTATCTCTCCCAATATTGTATTACTTTACTTCCTTTGTACTTTACTGTCTCTGATTACCCAATATATTCTAATTTTCTTCCTCTATTCATCACTATTATGCAAAATTTGGGGGCCAGGTCATCTTTCTTTATACATGATCTTAATGGGCTCAGCCGGTGGATTGTTTCAGGTAAGCATATTTGGGATAACTAGGAGTTAATGGTTGTATTCTAGTAATAGTTAAAAGTACACATTAACAGTTCATTGTTATTTAGAACTCTGAGATGCAGGTTTTGTTTAAATAGGTGCAAATGCCATCCAGATGCTTATAAAAGTATTTATTGCTAATAGAATGGCCAATCAAAGTACATGGTTAGGTAGTGATGTCATGATGTTATTTAATATTTTACCCTAGAACAGTGTGCAAGAGTCTTCATAGTGATCCACATGTTTTTCCACCACAGTTGTCTATTTGGCCCCTCTTTGATCTGCATGCTTCTTTTTTAGCTGAATGCTGGTAAACGTCCTTTCTGACAGCCCCCTTTGCTCTTGCCTGCCATTATCTGCTGAAGTTCAGAAACCAGAGCATCACTTCAAACAGGAGAGTCAGGGAGTAGCCAGCCAGAAGAGATTCCTGAGGCATGCAAAGTTCTGGCATAATCATTCAAAGATGTTTGGGTAGGAGGTGGGGGTGGTAGAGGTGTATGTGGATACAGAGAGCTGTGGGGGTTGGCCTCTAGTCACTGGTAAATAAGTGAAGTCAGGTGCCAGAAAGTCTAGACACAGTGATTTCAGTCTTGGGTCTTTGGTATCTGATACTCAATATGGGACTTGTCTGATTGAACACTATTGCCTCTTCATTGCACAGGCTGAAGCCTTTTTAGTGCTTTCCTGTTAAATTAGTAAAAGATGACAACAGACAGTTAAAGCAGAACAAATCTAGTTTTAATATTTCCTAGTTGTCAGTAATTACATTTACTTTTGAAGTACCATGGGTAGCAATCAAATTAAAGACCAGGTTGCACTGTTGCACTGAGGTTTGAAGTGAAATGTTTCTAGATTTGAATGCTTTAATTAAAATTGAAGTGTTTCTCTTTTTTATTATGAAAAATTAATTCTGTATTAAGATACATACCATTCATAGTCTTAATTTCTCTTAATTTTGAGAATGGGGTTGGGTAAGTTTCCAACCCACACATTGTTTTTTTAAAAAATCTAGCTCCTTATTATTTCTACATGAGGTTTAACATAGAAATTATTTTTTAATCTTTATATTCTAAACAAATTACCTATAATCCCATTTTCAAGGGCAATTTTTTATACTACAAAGGCTAACTTGAAATAAATAGCTTTTGTTACTAATAAATACTTTGCCTTCTTAAAGCATTGTTTCAATATAATAGATTTTCTTTTTTATTATTTAATTAGCATACAGTACAGTGAGTTTCATTATGGGTTTTTTTGTACAGCTGAATCATGTACTTTATACTTGTTCTCTCTCTTATTACCCCCCCATATTAGTCCTACACTCCTATTAATCCCCCCCAGATACATCCCCTTGTACTTTCCAATCATATGTGTGTGCATGTGTATGCGTGCATGTGTATGTATATTTCTAAATCTAGCTTCCATATATAAGTGAAAACGTATTTGTCTTTCTGAGTCTGGCCTATAAATTTTCCTTATGTAAAAAAAGTTTCTCAATAAGAGTTCAGAAGAAATCTATAATAGATTTTGAATTACAGTATGAAAAACATACTAATTACATTAATTAGAGATTTTCACCTACATTTTTACTATTATAACTTAATTTGTATTGGCAATTTTATAATTTAATGTTTGTTGGCTGATAGGTAGAAAAATCTGCTAAGTATGTATATCCAGTAAATTAAGATTATTTTATTTTTGCCATGGAATCTTTTCATTCTGTAGCATTATTAAGTGTTAACGCTTTTTTACCCAGAAATTTCATCATGGTGAAATTTGTGTCCTCTGGGAAAGGACATGATATGGCTAGTTATTCAGCTTCTAGACTGTTTTTTTAGTTTCAGCACATAGATTAGTACATTTGTTAGAATTGTATTTAATAATTGGAATAGAATAGTATCTTCAATTTTGGTTTACAACTGTTTGCTGGTAGCACATAGAAATGATTGATTTTGCATGTTGACCTTGTATCTTTTTTGAAACTCAGAAGTTATCTGGGACTAACATAGAGCGTAATCAAAACAAAATTTATCAGCCTGTGACCTAAAATTAATAAATATTTATTATTCACTTTACTATATGTAAGACTATACGTGATTCATAAGGGCATATTGCTCTAAAAAGGTATTACCCAAAAATAAAACATGGACATTTTTAGGTTGCAAATCTTAGGAATAATTTCCATATGTTGTTAACGATTTGAACTTATAGAAAAATATCTTTACATAACTTCATGAAGTTAATTTGCTGATTTTCTAATAATAGAAGACTACCTTCTCCAAACCACAGTGAGTTTGTTCATGTCTCCATTTTTGTAACAACTGTCACTCATGACAAATCTAGATTGCTAACTGGAATTGGTAGCCTACATTTTCCCTTTTAACTTTTCATGTGCTCTTTCTCAGCCCCTCTGTCCCTTTCTCTATAATTAAGTAGAAGTCTTCTCATTTTGTACCCCTGCCCAAATTATTGGATCTAGCTGTGGCTTCAGTTATGAACCATATATGACAATTTCTAACATTATACCTGCAGTCCAGACATAAACTCAGGCCTACATTTATAATTTTCTACAGAATATCTGCACTCACTAGATGATCATTGGCACTTAATATATATAAAACCAAAAGCACTATCTTCCTTTGAAGTTATTATCCTAATCTAGTTTCCCTTTTTTGGTAGATGTTATTAACCACTGTCTGTGTCATTGCTCAGTGCAGGATCCTGGGAATCATCTCTAACTCCTTTTCTTCCATAGCCTTAATATCAAATTAGTTACCAACTCCCTTTTTTTTTTCTTTTCTTTCTTTTTTTTTTTTTTTTTTTTTTTTTTTTTTTTTTTTTTTTTTTTTTTTTTTTTTTTTTTTTTTTTTTTTTTTTTACTATTTCTCCTAAATATATGTCTAATCAATCCCTTTATCTCCATCCTCATTGCCTAATCTAGTTCAGATAGCCATCATCTCACTTGGACTTTTCCTCTAGTCTCCTAGATGGTATGCCACATTTTCTTGCCTTGATTCAGTCTATTTTCTACATTGGCAAGATGTTTTGGAGACATAAATCTTATCCTGACACTCTGCTACTTAGAAGACTTTAGAATACCTTCAATTATCCTTAGGTTGAATCCCAAAATCCTTAACGTGCACATTACGACCTTGCATGATCTAGCTTTTGCTTTCTTTTTTTTAACAGTTTTTCTCCACCACATTTGCTTGCTTTCACTTCTTTGGAAGAGTTATGTTCTTTCCTACATTGCAACCTTTGCATAACTATTTTCTTCACTTGGAATACTCAGCTTCCAAACAGTATTTTTAATTCTTTAAGTGTAGAGGTTTTATTTAATATTTCTCTTATGTTCTCCACTGTACTTGGAAATTTATATTTAATACTGAGCACCCAGTAGTTTGTCACCTCACCTTTGTCACCTTTGTAGTTTGTTTACTCATTTCAGTTATTAAGCAGTGAAAGCCTGCCAGTGGTGTGTTGAAATGTAGATTACATTATATTATTTCCAATGTACAATTTAAGATAACATTATAAGGTATTATTTCTGAATTTTGTTTTTATTTTTTAAGTAAAATATGGCCTGTATTTCTTGCTAGTTGATGAAGATGCTCTTTGAATGTTCAGATGAACGAATTGACTTGGAATTGATATCTTTCTGCATTAATCTTGCTGCTAATAAGAGAAATGTACAGCTTATTTGTGAAGGTTAGTGTCTTTGAGCTTCATAGTAACTCTTCACCATATAGTAATTGGCATATGATGGAAAATAGATAATAAGGAACTAAGAATTATAGTATAAACATAAATCCTGTTATTAAATAGTTTCTCCATTATAGCTGTAATTCTTAAGGTCACCAAATATTTTTCTTTTTGAGCAAAGATACTTATCCTTCAGTAACAGACTGAAGTCAGTTAGCATTGATTGAAGTATGATTTTTTTAAAGCATTTTTCTAGATAAATGAAAACTTTCTATTTGCAAAACAGTCAATCACTATGAAAGGTGATCAAATGAAAAATATTGAATTATTGTTTCTATAACATCTCAGTAAAATAGCTTGTCCTACATTATGATGCTTCAGAGTCCACTGAACAGTTTTTTCTTATTTGAAAACTATTACATTTATTATAAAAACTACAAATGAGCAAATAAAAAATTAAACGGTTACTCTGACCATCCAGAAATAAATATAAGTCAAATCTTGGTGTAATACTTCTATATATTATAAGTTTCTTCTCTATATAAATTATACAATATTCTTTCAAAATTAGGATCTTGAATATCATTTGTTATTATTAAATACTTTCATAAAACATAATTGTGCCATGATTTTGCCATGGTTTTTTACTTTGTTGCCATGGTTTTTAGTTTGTTGCCACTTCTTTTCTGTTGTAAACAGGTCTGTAGCAATTATCTTTTCTCTGGATCTTTATGCATTCCCAGTTATATATTGGGCTGGGATTTAGTTCAGTTGGTAGAGTGCTGAGCTGCAGTCTTTGAGGTCCCAGGTTCGATTCCCAGCACCACAAAAATGAGAGAAGAACATGGCAACCCACCCCCTAGGCAATCCCAAAACAGTCAGCCATTGAAAACCCTATAAGTGTCGCTATGAGTCGGACTTGACTCTACTGCACCTAACAACAACAACAACAAGTTATATATTCTTAGAACACATTCCTAGAAGCACAATTTTTCTTGGGTTAAAAGTATTTGTTTTTGTTTTTTTAATATGTAGTACATATTCCAGATAAAAAAAAATCAGCCATTGAAAACCCTATGAGGGTCACTGTGAGTTGGACACAATTTAACTGCCTAACAAAAATAGCAACTGTGTTTATGAAGCTGTAGATCATAAAACTAACCTATATTTTAAAAGAATAAAGGAAAGGAAAGGGGAAAAAAGATGATTGGGAAGGTGCACAATGGAAAATTTCTGAAGAGTGAAGATATTCTTCCTGTGATAAGTAATATAGGTTGCACAGGTGTATATATTTGAGTAAATTTATCAAATTGTGCACTTAAGATTTGTACATATTACTGGATGTAAACTTTTTATATCAAAACAAAAAAATCATTAAACTTAACCTCAGTTTTATTGAGGAAATTTTCAATTTTCTATTTTAGGAAATGGGCTGAAGATGCTCATGAAAAGGGCTCTGAAGTTCAAGGATCCATTACTGATGAAAATGATTAGAAACATTTCCCAGCATGATGGACCAACTAAAAATTTGTTTATTGTAAGTAGGGATTTTGGCTTCCTGTCTATTAAAATAGACCTGGGAATTGTACTTTAAATTGCTACATTTGGAGGGGTAATTCTTACTAAGCAGTCATCAAATATTTATTCATGACACAAATCAGCTTTTCTGTTATAAACATTTCTGTTTATTTAGATCTTAGAAATTCCAGTCTACATTTTAATGTTGTTTTTGTTTTGTGATCTCTATCCCCAATCCCTCCACCCCCACTGGAGCTCACCATAGGCTCTGTTAGCAAGTTAACTCAAGATTATTAAAATAAGAATCATGATTGATATTTATTTTTTCTTCTTATGGGTTCAGTGTTGTCCAATCTTTTAGCCACATTCAAAAAAGAGGAATTGTCTTGGACCACACGTAAATTATGATAATATTGTTAGTGCATACACATAATAAATGGGGGACCACAAAGAAAATAAATATTAAAAAACACATTATGTTAAAAGATTTTGTATAGTTGTCCTAGGCTATATGCAGCCTCACATGTCTGGAATTATTAGATTGGATTTTCTCATAGATAGCATTTTAACTGTGTTGAAATTCTGCTGTACTCAGGATTATGTTGGGGACCTAGCAGCCCAGATCTCTAGTGATGAGGAGGAAGAGTTTGTGATCGAGTGTTTGGGAACTCTGGCAAATCTGACCATTCCAGACTTAGACTGGGAACTGGTTCTAAAGGAGTACAAGTTGGTTCCATACCTTAAGGACAAACTAAAGCCAGGTCTGTACTAAGTATCACTTCTATATAACCACTATGGTATTTCCCTCTGTTTTGGATAAGGCTGCTAACGCAATGTCATGTGATTATTATTGTATTAGGCAAAATATACTCTTCCCACAGCTCTACTCTCAGAAGGGCTGTCACTGGGTTCCCACTTATGTGTTCATTCCCTTTTCTTTCTCCTAGCAATGTTTTCTTAATATTAGTTTCCTTCCCTATTCCACTTTTCTTTTTGTTTTTGTTTTAAATTTTTTAAATTCGTGTGTTTTTAAAATTACCAGCACCACCCCTCTATATGTATACATACACGTGCGCACACACACACAGTTCTTTGAAGCATTCAAAAGAGTCTTTTATTTTCTGTCTTTTATTATCATTTATTCATATTTTCAAAGACATACTATGATATGACCTCTCTATTGTCCCACGGTCCACGGCCATACCACCCGGGCATCAGATCTCCTCTGATCACAGAAGCTAAGCAAGTTTGGGCCTGCTTAGTCCTTGGATGGGAGACCACCTGGGAACACCAAGTGCTGTAGGCTGGGAGAAGGACCTGGTGTCTCACTCCCAAAATAATCAGCCATCAAAAACCCTGTGAATAGAAGAGAAGCATTTTGAAACAGTAGTGGCCATGGCAGTGTTGGGTAATGTTCCATTCTGTTGTACATAGGGTTGCTGTGAGTCGATGGCACCTAAGAACAACAACATCCTCCCACTACCACCACACTTTGTCATCAGTGAATGTGGAAAATTTGGGGGAATGATAAATTCATAAGCATGTCAAAGATTCATAGGAAGTGATTTAATAGCTTTCAGTATCTTTTCTGTGTGTTGAAGTATTCATATTATAAGTGGATTTGGATCCAGGCACTTAAATGAAAATTTTCTATGGCTTGACTTTCCTAGGTGCTGCAGAAGATGACCTTGTTTTAGAAGTGGTTATAATGATTGGAACTGTATCTATGGATGACTCTTGTGCTGCACTGCTGGCTAAATCTGGGATAATCCCTGCACTCATTGAATTGCTAAATGGTAATTATCTTTATTTTTATGCTAATGTCTAAGCAGGTTGTTAGTTTACATTTTTAAATATAAAATACAGAGTGCATTAATGTAACTTGTTATATTAATCACAGAAACTTAAATTATATAATTAAGAAAAACGAATTAAGCCAGGGGGATTGCAAGTTCGAAGCAAGAGGCAGCCTGTGCAATTTAGTAAGACCCTGTCTCAAAATAAAAAAAAAAAAGCAGGAGTGGAGGTGGGTGGGTTGAGATTAAAACCCAGTTATAGCATTTTTGCTTAGCATGCACAAAGCCCTGGGTTCAATTCCCAACACTTAGGGGAAAAAATGAATGTAATAAACTACTAACTGGGATTGGATGTTGTTAGGTGGGGTCTCAATGTTAAGAATGTTGCTATAAAGCAATTCAGGACCACTTTTATAGGTACTGTCCTCATCTCACCAGCCTTGAACAAGTAATAGTATATCATTCTTTTGGTCAGATTTCAGTTAGATTCAATCAAACTTAACAAGGCTTGCTTTTTATATCCTGATTTCTAAGTAGGAAAGTTCATTTGGAAGCTGATTCTAAACATACTCCCTTCTAGATACAGAGGGTACTGTTCTCTGAACTGCTACAGTGATGAAAATGTTCTATATCTGTGCTGACCAACATATATAGCTATTGAACACACTTAAAATGTGGCTGTCAGGACTGAGTATCTGAATTTTTAATGTAATTTAAATTTAATTAACTGCAGTGATTTATAGATACAGTATGGAACTGTGCAGCCCTAGAGTCTTCCCTCATACATTTGTATTGCTCTTAAAGGGCCACAGGTCATTGCTCTCCATACTGCACTCAAAATTTATCTGAATCCTATACTGTTTTACTGGGGCCACGTTCTCTAGCATCTTATATATTAAAAATAGCTAATAATAAAAAAATTAAATGCTAATATAAGGTGCCTAAAAAATACGCACTTCTTCCTGAGCCTTAGTATTTCCTATACCAGCTATAATATATGTGCATATTATATTAATTTTAGTAGCCTTTTTTGAAGTATAACATACAAATTATGGGTATATAGTTCAATGAATTGTCAAACTGAACACATCCATGTATACATAGGGAAGTAAAATTACCAGCACCCTAGAAATACCTCTTCCCTCCTCCCAGTCCTTGCCCCCTCCTCCAAAGTAGTTTCTCTTTTTATCACTGATAAATTAGTTTTTTGGGTTTTAACTTTATATAATTAGAATCTGGCTTATTTTTGTCCTGCATTGTATTTGTGAGATTCATCTACGTTGTGTATAGGAGTTTATCTATTTTAATTGTTGTATATAGTATTCCATTGTACAAATATATCACTATCCTTTGTAGTAGAATTGGGTTTTGTGGGGAGGTTTTAGGGGAAGGAAGGGAAGTAATTCAACTTAAGAACACTCTTAAATCTTTCATTCAGCAAACATATGTACTCATTTCTATTAGATACATACCTGGCAGTAGAATTGCTGGGTCAGAAAGTTTGTGTATGTTTGGCTTTAGTAAATGGTGCCAATCTATTTCCCACTGTAGTCTTCCCAATTTTCAGTCCAATCAGCAATGCAAGGAAGTTGCTGTTGTTCTATATCACCACCACTCTGGGTCCCTTTAATTGTAACCTCCCTAGTGGTATCCGTTATGGTTTTAATTTGCATTTCCTTAATGGCTGAAAAAATTGAACACCTGTTTGTTTTATTGGCTACTTAGATATGGCAGTAAAATGAAGTGCCCATGTAATGCCCATTTAAGTGTTTTACACATTTTTCTCTTTTGAGATTTTTAAAAATTTGGTTTGTTAAGTTCTTTAACATAATGTATTTTAATAGGTCATCTAGAGATAAAACCCTTATATTTGAAGTGTTCTTTTTCAAAATTGTTATATATATATATGTGTGTGTATATATATATATATATATATATATATATATATATATATATATATACACACACACACATATACACACACACAGACACACACACACACACACACACACACACACACACACACACACACACACACACACACACACACATATATATAAAATCTGCAGCTATAACCCTGTGGCATCCAATCCCATCAGGTCTCAGAAGCTAAGCAGAGTCAGGTCTGTTTAGTACCTGGATGGGAGACCACCTGGGAATACCAAGTGCTGTAGGCTTGGGAGATGAACCTGGAAACCTGCTCCAAATAATCAATCCACCATTGAAAACCCTATGAACAGCAGAGAAACACTGACAATTAGTGTTTCCCCCGTTGTATGTAGGGTCGCTATGAGTTGGATACTGACTTGAGGGCATCTAAGAACAACAACAACAACTATATATATATTTTTTACTTTGGTATACTCTTTTCAAAGCCAGAAGTTTTCATATTAGAAATAATATAAAAGACTAAGTAGTTGGGAAGTGAAAGTGAACACAATAAAGTTGACAAGAGTGAAAATAATGATTTTGTGATGAGCTAGGGAAAGTTGAAGCCAAATGCCTTGTGTCCTAGATTGCTGCCCCACGATGATTTAAGAGAGCTTAGAAATATGTAAAGTGAGCTGTCAGCCAGTTCTTTGTTTTACTGTTTTGGTGTTCTCTGTCTAGAGATTATCATACACAGAGACTACATAATATTCTTTAAGATTTAAAAATCCTTGGAGTTATATGCAAGAACACTATAAGGCAAGAGAGTAAGTAACAGTAAGATTTTCAGACCAAGTAGTTTTAGGAGGAGGTTAGTGAGGGAGATCATTTGGAACAGATTGGACTGTAAACAACCCAAAATTTATTCCACAAACCTAGTTAAATACTATGTTAACCAAGAAATCTGTTTGTACCATGTCATTGAACTGTTGCCAAGAGTTGATAGCAAACTTGTTGTTCTTGTGAGGTGCCTTCGAGTCCAGTCCGACTCATAGCAACCCTATGTACAGCAGATCGAAACACTTCACAATTCTGTGCCAGGCACACGATCTTATTTATATTTAAGCGCATTGTTGCAGACACTGTGTCAGTCCATCTGGTGGAGGGTTTTCCTTTTTTGCGTTGACCTGCCACTCTCCCAAACATGATGTCCTTCTCCAGGGATTGATCTCTCCTGACTACATATCTGAAATATGTAAGACGCAGTCTGGCCGTTCTTGCTTCCAAGGAGCACTCTGGTTGTACCTCTTCTAGGACAGATTTGTTGGTTCTTTTGGCAGTCCATGGTATATTCAATAGACGTCCCCAGCACCATAATTTAAAAGCATCAATTCTTTTTCTGTCTCTCTTGTTCAATGTCCAGCTTTCACAACCATGTGATGCGACTAAAAATACCATGGCATGAGTCAGACACACTTTTGTCTTCAATGTGACATCTTTGCTTTTCAATACTCTAAAGAGATCTTTTGCCACAGCTTTTCCTAGAGCAATGCGTCCTTTGATTTCTTGATTGCTGCTTCCACGGGTGTTGATTATAGAGCCAAGCAAAGCAAAATCTTGGACAACCTCAATCTTTTCTCCATTTAATGTGAAGTTGCGTGCTGACCCAGTCGTAAGGATTTTTGTTTTGTTGATGTTTAGTCATAACCCGTATGGAAGGCTATGATCTTTGATCTTCATCAGTAAATGTTTTAAATCCTCTTCACTTTCAGCAAGCAGAGTTGTGTCATCTGCATAACGCAGGTTGTTAATGAGTCTTCCTCCAATCTTGATGCTGCATCCTTCCTCATAAAGTCCAGCTTCTCAGATTATTTGCTCAGCATATAAATTGAGGAGATAGGGTGAAAGTATACAGCCCTGACGCACACCTTTCTCAACTTTAAACCACTCAGTGTTTCCTTGTTCTATTTGAACAACTGCCTCCTGGCTCATTTACAGGTTTCTCATGAGCACAATTAGGTGTTCTGGTATTCCCATTTTCTGAAGTGTTATCCATAATTTGTTATGATCCACACAATCAAATGCCTTTGCATAGTCAATAAAACATAGATAGACATCTTCCTGATATTCTCTGCTTTCAGCTAATATCCACCTGACATCAGCAATGATGTCCCTGGTTCCCTGCCCTCTTCTGAATCCTGCTTGATTTTCCAGTAATTCCCTGTCTATATACTGGTGCAGTCGCTTCTGAATGATCTTTAGTAAAATTTTGCTTGTGTGTGATATTAATGATATTGTCTGATAGTTTGCACATTCAGTTGGATCCCCTTTTTTGGGAATGGGCACAAATATGGATCTCTTCCAGTCAGTTGGCCAAGTAGCTGTTTTCCAAGCCTGTTGGCACAAACATGTTAACACCTCCATTGATACATCTGTTTGTTGAAACATCTCTATTGGTATTCCATCAATTCCTGGAGCCTTGTGTTTCACCAGTTCTTTCAAGGCAGCTTCCACTTTGTCCTTCAACACCATTGGTTCCTCTTCATATGCAACCTCTTGGAATGGTTGGTCATCTACCAATTCTTTCTTGTTATAATGACTCTGTGTGTTCTTCCCATCTTCTTTTGATGTTTCCTGCATCATTTAATATTTTCCCTGTAGAACCTTTCACTATTGCCACTCGAGGCTTGAATTTTTTCTTCACTTCCTTAAGCTTGAGAAACACAGAGCGCGTTCTTCCCTTTTGGCTTTCTGCTTCCAGCTCCTTGCACATGTCATTATAGTATTTGTTTTTGTCTTCTCGAGCTGGCTTCTGAAATCTTCTGTTTAGTTCCTTAACTTCATCATGTCTTCCTTTTGCTTTAGCTGCTCGACGTTCAAGGGCAAGGTCCAGTGTCTCTTTGGACATGTAATTTGGCCTTTTCTTTTTTTCTTGTCTTTTTAAGAACTTTTTGCTTCCTTCTTGAATGATATCTTTTATGT
>VMDO01018879.1:0-41134 GCA_007922755.1 Pedetes capensis
TATTATAATATAAAACGTTAGTGGATACAATAGAGATGCTGGTTTGGTGTCTTATGGAAAACACTATAAAATTATTTAATATAATGAATAATTTTACATTAAATTTATTCATTAGAATTATTGAATTCAACTAAAAATTTGTATCCATATAGTGTTACAAAATCTGTCCTCTTGTTTCAACATTTGAAAAATCCTTACTCTCATAGTCCATTGTATTTTGCATCTACTTCTTGTTTACAAAATATTCTGTTTTACTCAGGGAAATACATAAAATATAAAATAATATATATATGTATATATATATATAATATATTAATATTAACTACAAGATTATGCTTTCCTAAATGAAAAGAACCTCCTTGTATTGCATGCAGAACAATTCCTTTTTATTTTCTCTCATATGCCACTACTAATTCCTATAGCATTCATATTTATTAATTTAGAAATATTTATTGAATAAATGTTTATTATTTGTCTCTTATGAGTATGTCACTGTGATAGGCGATAGGTTTTTATATTCACTGTCTTTAAATAGGATGAAAAACGTGAACAAAGTATTTAAATTAGAAATGTCAATGATAAAGTAGAAGTAGCAGACACTGTGAAATAACTTGTAGTCTATAATTTGGTGATAACTAAAATGTTTCATAGAAGCATGATCTATTGGGGTAAATAAAATCATCTGATGTTATTTTGGTGTACTCAGTAAGTCAACTTTCTCATCCCGAGTATGTTTAATCATAAATAAGTCCAAGTTTAATCTGGAGGAATGAACAGCCAAAATGAGGTAACTTGATTTTTCAGTGGGAGCTATTGTAAAATGAATAAAATATATGAAAAAAGTTTTTATATGGAGGGTAATTGGCTTTAATAATGGAATAGTTAAAGATCCTTTACTGTAGTTTGGTATGAGAATAAATTATTGTTAGCAAATTATTTGTCTGTGTGATTGTAATTTAATATTTTTATTTATAGTTTAGTTAATTTAATTAAATCAAGTGTTCATATAGAGCTATTTGTTGCCCTAAAACACATATTATACTGATTTTTATTTCTACCAGATTCTGAATTTTTAGCAATTTTACAAAATTGTGTAATTCTAGTTAGCTATTATTGGAGGCATTTAAAACATAGTAGGTTGATAACAATGTAAAGGTACTTAGTGCCTAGACACATCTACATTTTCATAACTTTACATTGTTCATTTTAAAAAGTAGCTGTGTCTGTAGAATAATGTTTTACTGAAAAATATTCACCAACCTCAAATCCTTGGGGGAAAAATGCTAAAATTTAAAATATATAGGGCATTTGATGGCTTTAATACCTAGTTATTTCTTAATTGAACTGATATTTGTATTGCCCGTGCTAATTTACTTAATTTTCATTAAATCAATATTCTTTCACATTTCCTTAATATCTTCCCTTCGTTCTTTGGAAAAATATATGTGACTCACTTGAAACCAAAATAATTTATTTCAAGTCCATTCTCACACAAGATAAAAGGCTAGAGCCATATCGTAAATTTTTAAAAATTTATTCAATTTAAATGTATTATTTAATGTAATTTTTATAATCTCTTCCGTCTTGAAGTGTACAAAGAGATAATTGAAAATTATTAATGGATTAAACATACATTCTTGATTAGTATATTCAGAGTTATTAACTCTAATTTTTATTCAGATTACTTACCAAAGGAATAGGAAATTTAACTTAAAAACACAGAGCTTCTATAAAGGATCCTCATTAAGCCTGGCGTGCTGGCTCACACCTGTGATCTCAGTGACTAGGCAGGCGAAGGCAGGAGGATCGCAAGTTTGAGACCAAAGCAGCCTGTGTAACTTAGCAAGACCCTGTCTCAAAATAAAAAGTAAAAAATCGGCTGGGGGTGCATCTTACTGATACAGCACTTGCAAAGCATGCAAGCACCAGACCCTGGGTTCACCCCACAGTACTGAAAAAAAAAAAAAAAGTTCTCATTAAATTTTTCTTTCTTTCTCTTTCTTTCTCTCTTTCTTTCTTTCTTTCTTTCTTTCTTTCTTTCTTTTTCTTTCTTTCTCTTTCTCTCTTTCTCCCTTTCTTTTCTTCTTTCTTTTTTCTTTTTTCCCTCAGTACTGAGGGTTGAACTCAGGGCCTCACACTTGCATGCTTTGCAAGTGCTACACCCTTGAGCTGTACCCCCAGCCATTTTGTTTTTCTTTACTTTTTAAGACAGAGTCTTGCTAAATTATGCAGAATGCCTCTGATCTTGAACTTGCCATCTTCCTGCCTCTGCTTCCTGAGTCCCTGGGATTACAGGAGTGCAGCACTATGCCCGGCTTTCTCATTAAATTTCTAATGAGTTCTATAAAGATCTCATTGACAATCACATAAAACAGCATACATGAGACGAATTTACTGCATTGGAATATTTTAAATTTATTATTATTTTGGTTTTGATAGAGATCTTTATTTCAATTTATACACTCCAAATCTATATTGCATAATATAGTGTATTTTATTCCAACAGTATTCACAATTTTTTATTTCTCAATATGGAACACTACTTTAGCCATTTTTAAATAATTTTCTTAGTAAAATACTTCTGCTAGCTTGATATTAACCACAAATTAAGCAAACTACCCTTAAAATCCAATATGATGATGAAATAAATATTTTAATCTGATTTAGACATTGTGCAATTTATATACATGTACTAATGTAGCCCCTTAGTATGTAAAATTATTACATTTTAACTTATCAGTGAAAAATAAATTTAAAGTAAGAACTGGCAATTTAAAAGATCAATGGTAAATATAATTTATGTGGTTTATCAGAAGCTTTTAATCACTATATAAGTATGAAGTCGCAATTATCTAATATTTGCTGAAATACAGTATTTGGCTTATTTTACCCATTACTTGATAAGGAAACACAAAAAAATCTACCAATATTTTATCAGGAAACAAAATACTTTATCTTTCTCTGTAAAAATAGAAAATAGAGTATTGGTGTTTTTCAATGACATTTCAAGGGAAAGGTATATGTCTGACAAAGTTTACATAATAATATACAGATTCATTAATTGCAAAATATATGCTAGTTATATTAGGTAGACTGATGATATTGCCAACATCCAACCACATTTGAACTACAAAAACAATATTTTCAGATGGTTCAAGTTATTATATTTTGTGAATTAAATGAATTGCTTAAAAATAAACTAATTGAAACATATAAATTGAATGCAGGGCACTAAGTATATATTCTTTGTATTTATGGAATTAGCTAAAATATTACTTTAAATAGAATTGATAAAACTGAGATGATCCTACTGATAAAAGTCTAAGGTGTGCATTTTATAGATATATAATTATTTTGTCACATAATACCAAGTACATCTGCAGCAGTATCATTGTGATGTCTGATCCAATCATATCTTGGAAACTAAGCAGGGTCAGGCCTGGTTAGTACCTGGGTGAAAGATTGCCTAGGAATACCAGGTGCTGTAGGCTTGAGAGAAGGACATGGCAACCCACTTCCAAAAACAATCTGCCATTGAAAACCCTTTGCATAGCAGAGTAGCATGAAAATAGTTTTTCACCTGTTGTACAAAGGGTCTCTATGAGTTGGACACTGACTTGATGGTACCTAACAAGAACAGTATTAAGTACAAATAGAATTTCAGTTATTGTTTATGAATATTCTCATTTTTTGTATAGGAGGCTATTAAGTAGATTGAATTCATTCAAATAAACACAGAAAAGTTTGTACATATGGATGTGTTTATGTTATTTTATTCTATAGAGTTGTGAAATTTTAGTGTATATATGTAGAAAGATCTAATTTTTTCTAATTTTTTAAGATTGAGATATTTATTTTTAGGAATGTATTTTGGTTTGTCATTTCATTTAGGTTCTAAATTGTGCTTTTTTTTCTTTTTCTGTCTAATTAGATCAATAGCTAATGATGAATTTTTATTGGAAATGTTTAATGTACACCTTAATGTGATTCACTCTGACATTCTTTTCATTGTGACATTTCCATATATGCATTTTGTTGTACAGTATACATATAAGTTCCTGCTTACCCTCTTGTGCACTTCCTCCCTAGTCCCACCCCCACAACCAAATACTTCTCTTCCATTTGTTTATCTTTTTATGGCAATATTTTTTTATATATTCTTGGGTTCCGATTATGCCTAAGATCGAAACTTTTTCTGTAGTGAACTTTCTTTTTACATTGTCAATACTATTATACGAATTTTCTAGCCCATCTATATTAATACCATTGTTTGGTATTATTGGTGTTATTTTAATTATTTCCAGGACTATTAAAGTTGGGCTGTTCACCTTGATGTCAACTCCTCCCCAATTCTTTGTTCCTCCTCTCCCCATCTCCTCTCCCAGGATTTCCTCCTTTTGCAAGCTCTCTCCCTCCTTTTGCATTCCTCAAATTGTCCTTTCTCCACTAGGTCAACTTTATTATTATTATTATTATTATTATTTTTATTTTTATTTTTATTATGTTCCTACCTCTGCACAGGGTTTTTTTTCTTATGATTTTTTAAAAAATTTACCAAGTATTTGTATCTGCTACTTTGTCCTTGTCTGCCTTTCAATATTGCTTTAACCAATATTATTTGGTAAGTGTGCCAAAAATATTTAAGTTTTCTATACTTCTCTTTCTTTCAAGACATTATCAACTTTTCACTAGTAAACTACCCCCACACACACACCCAATGATTTTAAATAATTTCTTGGTCTCCAGGTGCCAAAAACATTACAAAAAAGACAAAAATCTTGATTTAAATATGTCTCATAGGCAAGAACAATTTGGATGGTGAAAACTATTTCAATTATTTTACCAACATTGTATACTTGTTTATTCCTTGAGATAAAATTATTTTTAAAATTCTAAACAAAATGTGAAAATATAAGCATAACAAAATTAGTTTAAATGATCAGTTAATCCCATAGGTAAAACTCCAAGTTATTATAGATATTATATCACCTCAACCCCCATTGTATTTTTTCATCATTCTCATTGTAGGAACATGAAAATAAATCCAATAATGTAATTTACAGAGGAGGATAAAGGTAGCTCTAGTGATTGACATACTCAAAGACAGAGAAAATACATTTTGTTAATATAGGAGTTTACTTAACTGATGTTTTTAAATAATTATTTTATTTTACTCAGAAAGCATAAAAACTATAAAAGAAATTGTAGAAGACCTTCAGAAGCTCTTAAAGTATTCCATGGCTATAGAGTTGGAAGTATTATTTTGTGAACAGGTCTTTTCCTCTGTTGGGTATTTATAGATTTTCCTCATCACATTAAATAATCTACCCCCACCATACTAAGAATTTGTCAAGTTAGACCTCTTGGTCCCCTTGCCACAAGATCAGCATATTCCTTCAACAATCATAAATTTTGATGAAGAGGGTAATCAAAATCACTCACAAGGAGAAAAGTTGGCAAGTATTGACCTGAACCTGGATCACAGCATCCCAAGTTTTTGTTTTGTATTGATTTGGTTCTGAGTTTTGTTTATTATTTGTTTGCCCCTTCTGAGTCACCAAAGACAGCTAATATAAGGACACTTGATATAATTTGTCATAAATGCAATAAACTAATTGGAATTGCTTATGACAAAAAATGGCACCAATTACCCTGAGATATACTCAGAGATACTTTGATTATTTTGAGATATACTCAGGAAAAAGTGGAATTTCTGAGGTCATCTGTAAAATACTCAAAACCTAGAATGGGCAAATGATATCTGAATAATTTTGCAATAGTGAGGAATTATTGAGGTGTGAGATTTCATTCAAGTATTGAATAACTCAAATGTTTCAGGCATTTTCTGGTCTTATATTTTGATTATATAGAGAGATTTCAAAAGTAATAACACCATTAAAATTTGACTGTATAACAGAGCTGGGCACCATGGTGCCCACCTGTTATCCCAGTGATGTAGGATGCTGAAACATGAAGGGGTGAGTTTGAGGCTGGATGGCAGTCTGAGAAAATTAGCTAGATCCTGGCTCAAAATCAAAAGTAAACAGCTGGGGGTACAGTTCAGGGGTAGAACATTTACCTAGCATGTGTGAGGCCCTGAGCTCAATCCCTGAGTAGGGCCAAAAAATAAAAAAAAAGTTAAAAAGTCTCAGCTGGCATGCTTTTCATTGACCTCATGGTGCAGCTATGAGTGAGAAACTTTTTCTATTAATTGTTGAAGGTGGAGAGAAAGACAAAGAAAGCATCCTGAGTAGGCTTTTTGTTTTTGTCATTTCCAGTGAAAAAATTTTAAAAAGGGGCTGAGGGTGTAGCTCAATGGTAGAGCAAATGTCTATGGTGGGCAAGGCTCTGGTTCAATCCTCATTTACTGAAAACAAGACAAACCAAAACAAACCAAAACAAAACATGCTATATGATATATGATGCACTAATGACTTTAATCATAATACATAACATTTGAATGACACACACAATGTAGGTATCAAATATTATTCTTACTACTTTATATGTATTGCTGCATTCAGGCTTCACATACAATGAGATAGATATTGTTCTTTTTTTTTTTTTTTTTTTTTGGTAGTGCTGTGGGTTAAGCCTGGGGCCTTGCACATATCAGGTAAGCACTCTACCACAGAGCTACACCCTTAGCCATCTCTTGTTTTAAATAAAGAACAGCCACAGGGGGAATTAAAGAATCTGATGTCAGAACCAATTCTTATCCATGCACATTATTGTAGCTAATTTTATCACTGTGTAAAGAACTCATCTGCTCTCAGCGTCATCTCCCCCATTACTTACCTTTTCTGGTGGCTGTGGTGTCATTCTCTAATCGGACTATGGAAAACACAAAACCTGTCCCCTAATTTAGTGACCTTATCATCTTGTGAAAATCTGATAAAGCTTAGGAAAACAAAATGTTGCAAAGATTTCATGGAAATCCTTATGTTAAAAAATAAGTTTATTACATTTTTGAATACAGTTACAAATGTAATTCCATTAAAAATAACTATAAATCTTCACAATGAAAACAAACAAAAAATAAAAACATGAAACAAAACTAATATTCTGAATTTAAAATTTTACTCATAGCCAGGAGCCATGTCGCACCTGTGTAATCCCAGCTAGAGGATCACAAATTCAAGTGAAGAGGCAGCCTGCACAACAGTCCAAAAAATAAAAAATAAAATAAAAGAGGGATGAGGGGTGCATTTAGTGGTTGAGCACTGTTATGTAGGGGGAAATGAATTGAAACCCCAATACTGCAAAAAAATAAGTAAATAAAATAAAATTTTGCTCACTAGCATTCAAGCTATTTGGGCTTTACATATTCCTAGCAGAATATTTAGTTTTCAGCTAGTACAGAGGTACCTAACTGCAATATTCCCTGGCAATACATATACAATAGATGGATGATTGCAGAGGAAATGTATGCAAATGTGTGCATACATAGTTCTGTCTTTAAAATCAAAGTTATTGTGTGATTATGATCAGCCTTTGGAAAATCAAGTTGAATTTTCTACTCACTAAGGTTTATGTTCCTGGTAAAATCCTCTAGTTTAATCACTTGATGACCATTCCTTCTTTCCCCTCTTATTACCTAGCCTCCAGGATGTCTTTCCAAGTTCACTTTTCACTATGCCTTGCTCCCTTAATGCAGCAGCAAGGATCTATTTGTAGTTCTCTCAACCCTGTTTTATCTTTTACTCTTCACTGAATTTCCACAGGACACTATTGCCTGTAATGTCCTTTCTTTTTCTTGAGATGATGACATTCAAGAGCTTTTAAGACTCTCCTACAAAATTTTTCTCATGTCTTCAAAGTTTGTTGCTTCCTTCTTTTTGTAGCTTAGTCTCAGTACTTCTGAAACTAGATTGAACTTACTAGCTATGTGTTCTGTAGTTTCTGTACCTATAAATTTGGAATAAGAAAACTGCCCAGGTTACAGTTCTATCAAGAAACAGATTGAATAATTGGAGTAATCAAATTGGGCAATTTGAGGAGAATTTTAAAAGATTTCTTAATTGTTTTTAAAAGTGTTTTTTCTATTCTCATATACATTTATGACATAACAGTTTCCAGTGGATAATACTACATATCCTATAATTCAATTCTGATTCTGTCTACCTGGTCATAGTGGTAGATCTTATAGATCGAGGGCTCAGTCTCTTCAAACCGCCTCTCCTTTCAGATGTCAATCGCAAGTCCCAGGTTGTGACTTGTAATTTTAACTGACCTGCTATAAATTATATTTCCTATGACCCTTTCTTTGTGTGCAATCAACTTGGTAGAGTGGCTTTTTGTTTTGCTTACACTTACCCATTTGCTAAAGATGACGTTATAGAGGATATAGTAAATGGAAGAGATGTCTTGGGCAAGGCATATGACTTACCCACTCTGTCTCTCGGTGTGTCAGCCTCTAGGTACCTCCATGTGTTCAGTTACACAGAAGGTCTCTGAATCCTGTTCTTTGGATTTTCATAGGGTTTTATGACATAGGAATGATTAATTAAATCACTGGCAACTGATGATCAGCTCAATCTTCAATTCCTCTTTACTGTTTGTGGTTGAAGGATAGGATTGACTGTCCCAATTTTCTAATCATGGCTTCTCTTTTCTGATAACCAGTTTCTATTCTGAAGTTATCTAACTGACCACAGCCACCAGTCATCTCATTGTGTTTAGGTAACACTAGATTGGAGCTGACTCATAGTGACCGGTATACAACTGAGTGAAATACTACCCAGTACTCTGCCATGCATATGATGATTTTATGTTTAAGACTAATGTTGCAGTCACTCTATTTCTTCACATTTTGAGTCATGCCACATCAGCACCAGGAGGTCCCAGAGACCTTATTTCTGTCATTAAGGGCGACACTACTTTGAGGAGGCAACTCTTCCTCAGTCACTTCTTGGATTCCTTCCAGCCTGGGGGGCCCATTTTCTGACACCATTTTCTGCTACTTATAGAGTTTTCAGTGGTTGTTTCAAGAATGGGCTGCCAAGTCCTCCCTAGTCTAGGGAGTCTAGAGAAAAGTCATCTCATTAGCATACAAAAATACTCATCACTTCCTGAGATTTCAACGGTTTAAGAGCTGTATGTTAGGAAATTGGAACAATGACCAAATACACATTTCATAATATCACAAAGCTTTACTCACAAATGTGAGAAGGGTATGGTGAAACCAGAATAATAGTGCAGTACCATATTAATAACAAGTGAGGGTCTGACAATTCCTACATCTCAAAGAGCAACAAGAAGAAAAATGTGTGAAATAACAAAATGAGAGGGGGTTGAATGGGTAGGTCTGTCTGATCTGAGCTTTCAATTTTAGTTGAATGATATGGCTAGCTGAGGAAATAGATATCTCTTCATTACTATTTCCCTTCATTCTTCCCATTAAATAGTCTCACACATATGCCACTGCCAATACTTGATATGTTTCCTACAGGTCAGCCTGCTAGACTTAAAACAAATTTGCAAAGGGGGATGACCCCCTTCTTACCCTCATGATTTTTTGCAGACTTTAGAGGAAATAATATCAAAATGCATTTCCCAAGTGTGTATTTAATGTGCTTAATATAATTTATGGGGGCTGGGATTTAGCTCAGTGGGTAGAGCGCTGCGCTGCAGTCTCTGAGGCCCCGAGTTCAATTCCCAGCACCGCAAAAATGGGAGAAGGACCTGGCAATCCACTCCCAAGGCAATCCCGAAGCACTCAGCCATTGAAAACCCTATGAGGGTCGCTATGAGTCGGATACCGACTCGATGGCACCTAACAACAACAATATAATTTATATAGTAAATAAAAGTAAAATTTTAATTATTTACTATTAACAGTAAACAGCAGTAACCTGTTGCTGATTGCGTAAAATAGAAACTTGGGAATCATTTTTGATACCTCACACTCCTCCTTCATATTTGCTATATTTAGCAAGAATTTAATGTACAAAGTCTGGTGTCAAACTCTCTGGGTACATATCTGGCAGGGTTGTCAATGTCACAGTACATAACCTTGAGTTAAGTAGAAAAAGCTTTATACATTTAGGTGTTGGGTACAACATGATTTTGTTAGTAGATGTGAAGTAGATTTCAGACCTACCCAAACTTTTGCCCATTTGCCTGGTTGAATGACTTACTGACATAGATATATACACAGAAGTCCTGAATTCCTGGCTTCAACACTGCTTCATGGCCGGGTGATTTGCTTAACCCTTGTACAAAACGTTTTTCTGAAAAATATAGATAGTCGAAAGACTTGAATAAAGAATAATATGTAAAACTCTTGGAAATGTTTGGGCATGACTTAAGGACTCTATGTGCCATTTCACATTCAAAATATACCTCAAAACACTGCCTAAATTCTACTGTCAGTACTCAGAATTTAGTTTTGCTGGAGTGCAAAATAAGTCTTGACACAGTGTCTTTGACTCTTTCTGTACTTCCAATTCTCTTCCTTATGTAGAGAAATATATGTGTGATTTCTATTTTACCATATATATAATAAACATTTGCGATTGTTTATTATCATATTTACCTTTCTAGAAAAATCTGCCTTTCATGTAATAGATAATTTTGAAAATACTCATCAGCTTATTAATTTTATTTTCTGAACCATACTGGTTCGAAATGTGAAAGTACCAAGGCTGTCTCTAGAAGCAATATACAGAATCAAAAGGAAATCTAAATACAAAACCTGTTTCAACTTGTATCCCTTTCCAGTAGCTTTGTGTTTCCATTTCCTGCTCTGCTCTGTGTCAAGGCAGAACTTTGAATTCTCTGTGAATCCTTCCTCCCCTGCTCTTCCCAGTTAGCAGATCCCCCTTTGCCCATGGTCTTCTACTTCACATTTCCTCTACCAACCCTTTTTTCCATCAGGATCACTCTCTTCCATTTTTATACCATTGCTCTGCCATTCATAGAAGCATCTCTCCACAAGGATGTGCCATTTTCATCAGCCTTAAAGATAAAATAAAAATTCCAGATCAGCAGTACCTGTAGGATTGAAAGTCTGCATTTACGAGCCATATAAAGCTTTTACGAGGCATATAAATCTGCCAGAAGAAATGCACCTGTGGAAACTAAGAGTGCCTATGCAAAAAGAGCTGCAACTCTCAGGCCAAATGCCCAGGCTAAACAAATGAAAAATGAAATTTTGGATATTGACTTTCTCCAAAGTGCCATAAAATATTTCTGCCTCCAAAAAGCAAATTGTTGAACTCCAGAGATTACTCAACTATATTCACTCTTCCAGAAATTTCATTATTTATAAGTCCCTTTAATGTTCATAAAATCTAATTTTAATTAATGCCAAGGTTTGTAGATTATAAAGCCTAATTACAAATATACTAAAATCTTAACTGCATATTTAACACACATTTTCTTTGGTATTGTACCTGTTTTGGTGATTCTATTGCTTTTCTGATATTGAATTGATATGAGGCATTTTACCACATTGTAAAAACTGCTTGGTTTATTTTCTGTGGTTTGACTTTGATCTTCCTTTGCCACTTAGCTTCTTGGAAAAAGAAAAAAAATGATATACTTGTGTCAGCATTTATAAAAAGTCATATTCTAAAATGCATTCTATTTAATTAACATTTATAAGAGATTTACCATATGTCAAATATTGTTCTGATCATTTAAAACTATTATTTTCTATCATCTGTAAATGGTAGGTACAATTTCTTAGTACCATTTTAAGAAAATTTAGAAACAGAGAGGTCAAGTAACTTGCCAAAGTTCACATAGCCAGTCAGGGGTAGAGCCAGGTTTTGAACCCAAGAACCACTCAGATACACGCTGTTAACTTTTCTGTTATTTTGTAGTTTTAAACAATGATTTTAATTCTGACCCCAAAATATGTATAAAGAATTAAAATGACAACATGCTTTACTGAGGGAAAAACTCAACATACTAATGTTGGAGTTTTCCTATCCACAAGACAAATTTACTATTTTACATACATTAAAATAGTACCTATACAATATATTCTCCTCCACTTAGAAAATAACCTGGATTAATGTTGCTTCATGAGGTTTATTGATCTCTACTGTCTATTGTCTCTTCCAAGCATATCCTGCAACCCACCAGCCACAGGTGACCCCACAAAACCTTTTAACATTATGTGGTTTTTAGTGTTTATTTTCTCCACCTTCCTTTTTATGTATATGCACTAATTGTATAATTTATGTGCATCCCAAGACAATTCCTCTTTATTTGATGCAGTTCAGGCAAGGTTGGACACACCTGCTATATTCTGTTAGTTTTTCTCTTTTTTTCGGGGGGGTGTTTAGGGGTTAAACCCAGAGGCTTGCACACACTTTGCAAGGACTCTACAACTGGGCTGTACTCCAAGCCCATTTTTAATTGTTTTCTTTGAGACAGGGTCACACTAAGTTAAGCAGACTGACTCTGGCCTTGAACCTGCCATTCTCCTGCCTCTGCCTCCAGAGTTGTTGGGAATACAGACATAAGTCACTGCACCCAGCTATTCTGTTAGCTTTAAAGGTGGTTAAGGATGTTATTATCCTTAATATTGGAAAACAAAATTTCTAGTTGATTCTCATTATGGTCAGAAAAAAATATGGACACTTTGGATGTTCCATTGACTGGCCCAGCATAAGTATCTCCAGAACCAAGGTCATTGCCTGGTGATGAGGTGCCCTTGGCCATATCTCCTTCACTGGTAGAACCTATAGGGTGTGAATTTAGGTGACTTCTGTGACATGTGCTTATTTTTGTAATTCTTTTATCTTCCTAAGTTTATTTTCTTTATCCTTATAGTATTTTTGTATTGACACACATGAACATAAGCTGAAATGATGGAGCATTGGTACTCATAAATGAAACATTTCCCAAAATTACTTGGAGGGTTTGCTAGTATAAAAATATAAGGCTCTTTTCTCTCAAACATAGGTCACTCCTTCCATTTTGAAAGAGCTTTATTTCCCAGATGCAATTAGCAGAAATATATATGGAAGTGTACTAAAAACAGGAAAGGATAGCATAAGAAAGATGCACTCTATTTGTGGCATGGTTTCAAATTCCCTTACAGTCACTGTCCAGTATTTGAAGAAGTACAGACAAGCTGAGTGTCCAAATTTATGTGTGGGATTCATTATCCAGTACATTGAGCGGCTAGAGCTTGTTTTTGCCTAGCATGTTTTGTTTGCACACTAGCAGGCTGTCTAAGCAGCAGTAAGAAAAGTTCTGGCAGAGACTAAAATACTATAAATGGCCATTTCTGGTAATTAATGGCCAAGCAATTTGAGTGACCTTCTCTGTTTTTTTTTTTTTTTTTTTTTTTTTTTTTTTTTTTTTTTTTTTTTTTTTTTTTTGTCCTTACAAGTTTCTTTCTGACATCTTGTCCTGTTACCTTGGATGCTTTTCTTCTCAAATTCCAACTGGCTGGCTGCCTAAAAAAGGCCAGTTCACACCTTGCCATTTTTTCTGCATGCTCTTCTGCTCAATAGAGATAGACAATACTCACAAAAAATGGGGGAAAGAAACCCTCACAGAGTCCCAATAGGTGCATATTGGGTGAATTTCTAGGCTGTCAGTTTCCAGAACAAAACCACAGGAGGAGGCCAGGATGCTATCCAATCCTTGCAAAGTGAATAAATGTACCATATCCATGAGGACCAAAAAGTACAAAACATAGTGCTTTTCTCTTTCCAACAATGAAAACTGACATTATTTTACCTAACACTTTAGAATTCGAGCTCGTATTAATTTTTACTCTGCCACTTTGTTTTAAATGATGATGATGCAGGTAAGTTGGAACAACAATTAAGAGAAGAATGAAAGATGGCATTTCTCTGTGTGCCAACAAAAGTTTTCTCCAGACTTTATTATTTTTCATTTTTCTTTCATATTAGAAACAGAGAGATAAGTAGAATACTATTCCAAAGTGAAAGCAGTGAAGTGTGGAACTGTCTGCCCCTGTCAAATTGATAGAGTGAAGATGTTGAAAGAGATAATGGAAACTTTCTCCTCGTGAGGACTGGAATAAAGAAACCATTTCTAGTCATCCATCAGCATGGAGTGCCTTGGTGCTTATGGTATAGATCAGAACTTAGACTTTAGAAGGAGAATAAACCATTGCAATGCTGTACTTTGGAAAACGTAGTTGGCTTCTTCTTAGTCTTTAGTATGTAGCAATAACAACACTTGGCAACCACAACACTGTTAACTATTGAACATGAAACATGACAACAGTAGGAAGTATGGCAACTTATCAATATTTTAATCAGGTAACTGGGGATACTACATGAATTTAAGTTGTTTAAATCACATTTAATTTAGAAGAATTTTATTTGTTTCTTTCCTAATCTTTTGTAATGAGCAATTTTTAAGAATTGTTAATCATCAGAAATAGTTTAGTGATAAATAGCTGCACTAAAGTGCAATTTAGTAAACATGCATGAGCCTGCATACTGTAATTTATTTTCTGCAAAGGAAGTATTGAAAATATGTAAATGATGCCTTTAGTAGTTTTCTGTTTTCTTTTCCTTTAAACATTTACAAACTTTATATGCCACAAAAAGTGTGCATATTTTCACTGTGCAGAATGAATATGGTAGATCATATATTTGCTTTCAGGCAATTTATACTAGCAAGATGAAGTGGAGAACTGAAACAATTATCCAAATCATTCAAACCAAAGGAGCACTCTGGCCCCAATCATTTAGATAGAGAATTTCAAATCAAAGTGTTTCTTTGCCTTGAATGATATGGACAATTGTCTCGGTGTTCCATTATTTCTGACTATAGATTTTCAATCTGATTATGGGTCTAACATAAGATGGAAAAAATAATAACATGTAATTGTGTTTTGAGCACTTGGCTCATTCCAAAATCATTGTGCCAGGGGTTCCTAGTGCAGACACAATCTAAAAGGTTAGTCGTCTTTTGAAGATGAGTGAACTCTTAAAGCCACTTGAGTACAATTTAGATCAGAGCAGTAGCAACTCCTTTCTGGTTAGTTTGACTCTTCAAAAGTCTTTTATGCTTCAACAAATTTTAAATATTTTCTTTCTGAAATGAATAGCATTTATTCTGTTCAGTGGAATACAGCAATCCATGTAATCACAATGTGATTTTTACAATAAATGTGTAAAAAATGGCTTAAATTTGCCTGGGATAAGTATATGTGGTTACACTAGGTCAGTCCTTTTATTAGTTTCACTTATTAATTCATATACAATAATTAGCAAAAGTCAAGGTGTTCAGGCAATAAATATTGTTATGTTGAATATTGACACAAACAGACAAAACATTCCACAAAACAAATCTTTTTTATTTATTTGTTTGTTTGTTTTCTTAACTTTAGTACCAACCTTATCTTTTGAGTATTTCCAGAAATGGTCTAGATTTTGCTGGAAAAAAAAAAAAAAGCTAAAGGATTGACTGAGAAATAACTCTTTGCTGGTTTGTTGTTTATTTCTGATGAAAAATGTATCTTTCTTGTTTTCCTTTTCTATTATTTGTATCTCTCCCTATTTCTCTCTTTAGTTACACATTTCTTATCAGTGTTTTTCAAAACTGCACATTTCCTGGGCAACATATACAAAATACCTCTTTTGTAAATCACTAACCTAACTGTTTTCTGTTTTCTTCATCTTTCATTAATAATTATCTTATGAAATCTTTTCTATGCCAGTCAGTGAGTGTTATAAATTATTTTATAAGGTTATAAGTTGTTAATTGAGTCCAATATTTCACTTGTGTAATAGCCACAACTCCTTGTAATAATAAAATAGCATTAATATTTCCATTTCAGAGAAGTAGTGTTTTAGGTTCACAGTAAATTGTTTAATTTCAAGTGGAACACTCAGGTTTTTTTCTTGTTAAAGTCTCTAAGCCAAAGCAAAACAACACCAAAACTGAAGAACTAATCTCTGCTCACCAATACTACAACTCTTTTTTTATGACATTTTGAAATGATTTCTACTCATTATTACTCATTACACTTCATGGAATCATTTGAAATTTAAAGATGAAAATCAAGTTATCCCCATAAAATCTCTCAAGGTCAAACACCTCCAAAATTTTGCAAAACATGACAGACAACTCATCTATTTCTCATTATCTCTTCATTCATCTTCATCATACAATTCAATAACATTCTGAAAATGCTAGGTCCAGAAGGTCCACAATTACTTACATAAACTTTAGCATTTATATCCATTTAGAACCACAATATTAAATCATACTAGTTTTCGGTGTCATGAAACTACATAGATTCAAAGTGAGCCAAATTTCTCTTAATTGAAATAACATATTTAACATTTTAATACATTTTCAAAATTCTAATTTTATGCTTAATACATATTCTGATTTTCTACCAATAGCTTGAAAAGTTTTAGTCTCAGTTCTGGCATCCAGCAGTCTTGGCTCTTAATGATGGTTCTTTTCTGAGATCTGTCAAATTATTGATTAAATATGCTGAAGAGAATTAACAGACCAAATTGACATAAATTTCTTGTTCAATGATATTAACATTTATTCAACTAGGCTGAGTTATCATACTCTTGGAAAATTCCATAATAAATCCATGATCAGAAATACAACTTATTTGAATAGTTCCAGAGTATACAAAATGTTTTTTATAAAGGCTCTCTATATGTCTTCAATGAAAAAAAAAACAAAAGCTGTGAATTAAGCAGTGTTATTTACCTTCAGTAATGTGAAAATTGAAACACATAGTTAAAAGACTTACCAAGAATGATAATTTGCAAATGTTTTAACTGGAAATGAAGCATCCTGATGCTCAAAGTATTTTCCAATACACAATTTTGCCTCCACTTCTCAAAACCTGAATTGTGATATCTTTTTAAATTGGCAAGCTAAACTCTATCCAGCCATATTTACAAACTGAGAGTGAAATAAATTGCAAATATATTAAATAATCTTAAATTTCATATGTAAGTACATTATTTTAAAATATTGTTGCTATATTGTTGTTTGGTTCCCTCAAGTTCAGTCCAATTCATAGTGACCCTCATGCAGATTTCAATGGATGATTATTTCAGGATTACTTTGGGAGTGGATTGCCACATGTTTCTCCCTTTTTCGGTACTGGGGATTGAACCCAGGGCCTCCTTACTTATTTTTGAAACTCAAATAAAAAGTTTTCCTACAAAGATTTCAAAATTATTCTAATTTGTAAAAATCATCAGTGGTTCATTTTGCAAACTGGATCTTTTAGCATCTTTAATCTTTTAGAACTGTTTTTTAGTCTGAGATTTTTAAAGAATTAAAGTAAAATGCCTCTTTGCCCATTTCTGCTATTCTCCTTTTGAAATAATCTGAAATACAGCATTTCAAATGTTTAAATTCATTCAAAATGTCTATCACTATTTGCTTTCTGTTTTAGTATGCCCCTAACTTTTCACTCTTCCTTCTCACCTTCAAGTTAGAGTTTATTCTCTGAGAAGATGTGGAAGGAAAATGGGATTTAAGGACTTCTGTAGGTTTCCTACTTTCATTATCAAAATTTTTGCTTAGGGACCTGATCTTTCTTTGCTGCCTGTTTATAACGATCTTTGGGAGAATATTATGACAAGAAACTTTTTCTTTTCTTTCTGTTTTTTTTTTTTTTTTTTTTTTTTTCAGTACTGGAGGTTGAAACCAGGGCCTGGTGCTTGCATGCTCTGCAAGTGCTGGACCACTGAGCTGCACCCCAGCCCATTTTTTAGTTTTTGAGACAGGGTCTTGCTAAGTTATGCAGACTCCCTCTGGTCTCAGACTTTCTATCCTCTTGTCTCTGCCTCTGGAGCTGCTGGGATTACAGGCCTGCGCCACAGTGCCCAGCTCAAGAATTTGTTCTGTTTTAAAAGCTCAGCACAGACTTTTCCTTTTCATTCTCTAGTTCTATCTTTTGAACTTCAAACCTATATTTTGGGTACTACTTACCGACACACAAACCTAAACCTAACACATAAACTACACTCATTATTGCTCCCAGTCCAAGTGTGTTTACTTTAGGGAAATTCTGTTGAAGGAACTTGTCGTCACCTTAACTACATTCCTTTCCTACACCTTTGCATTCTACAAGTCTTATGCTATTTGGTAAATAAAATACTACTCATTCACAGAGGCCAATTAAACTAGATAATAAAAATCCTGTACTTGTTAAAGCACCAATGGTAAAAGAAACACTACCCTGTCTTTGGGACCTATTCCCTTAGTCACCTAATTCTCTGATACTGGTTTTGCTTGGTCTCTCTTTCTTCAGATTGTTCTCCTTTGGGCAAACTTCCTAGAACTATGTTTTTAGTTTGTCTTGCTAGCCCATATAGGAATTACTAATTCCACACAATTAATTGTTAAATGGATATTTAAATTGTGATTATTAGTGTACAAAGTGACGAGTTCTATTATGACATTTTCATATATCCATGTTATTTCATTGTACATTGATCATATTTACCCATTACCCCTTCCTATTCTCCCATTTCCCTTCTACTGGTCCTCTTCTTGTGGCACAAGTAGTCCTCTTTCCATTCATGTCACATATGTGTGTATATGTATATACGTATGTATGTATGTATGTGTGTGTGTGTGTATATATATATATATATATATATATATATATATATATATATATTCTGCATATTCAAGAAAATGTGATATTTTTATTTCTTCACTCCCTTCACACTCTCTTGTTTTCCCCTCCCTAAACAATCAATTTGGTTAAAATTAGACCTGTGCTAGATCTGGAATAGCTTCAGAACTGCTCATGAATGCACATGCTGATGTTAAATATATCACAATCTCTCAACCTCCTGGAGAGACAGTAACTGGTCCAGAATATGGCAAACACTGGCTTTCTCAATATTCAAATTAACTGTTTCACAACCAACTTTTGATGTGGTAATGCCAATTATGAATTAATAAATACTTGGCTTTATTCACCAGCCTAGTTTAAAATTCTAGTCTAGCTTCCCTAAAATAATTCACTTTGGGTAGACTAAGCTATATTTATTTTAAAACAGGATACTGCAGCATGGAGTAAAATGTTATTTGAGGGAAAGCAAGGCAAATCTCTACTTCCAATAAAAAGGTAGCTGAATGTTTTCATTTGGATTGATGAATTAGATTAATAAAATAAACAGATATATACTGAAACTTCATTAATAAGTGAAATGAGTGACTTCTTGCTGAGTTGCATGATGGTTTTTGTATATTAGAACACATTCTCAGAGTGTTGTGTTATTCACAATATTATAGGTACAGACACTTAAATTTTCTCTATTAAAGTGTTGCATTTAAACAAGTTTCAAGATAATACATTCTAATCTGATTAATATCTGCCAAGTTTTGTGGTTGTAAACTCACCTTTAGCTCAGTTGATAGAGTGCTGTTTTACACTCTCTGAGGACCCAGGTTCTATCCCCAGCACCACAAAAACAGGAGAAGGACGTGACAGTCCACTCCTAACACAATCCCAAACAATCAGCCATTGAACATGAGAGGAAGGTCACTGTGAGTAGGACCTGACTTGGTGGCACCTAACAAAAACAGCAATAACTAGCTAATTCAATCACTGAGGTGCTTTCATTGAAACTTCAGTTGAAAAGATATCTACAATTACACACTAATATACAGTATTTCCACCATACCACTATGGTAGTCATTATGAATGTAAAGAGTATAGATACTACTATAGTAAAATAATTCGGAAGGTATGCATTTCAAGTATGCACTACCTGTTTTAAATAACATTTACAAATTTATATTTAAGCTAGTTAAATACTTAATAATTCCTGTTTCCAAAAAATTAGCCAACTTCTTGAAATTTTTATAATTGCCTCTTTCAAGCCTATTCAAGTTATTTTCAGCATCTCACTGGAATAGAATGAATCCTGACGTTGCTAAGGATTTCCTGGAATATTTAACCTCTTTGAGTCATGAGTTTCTTCATCAGTGAAAATTCATTAAAATAACATACACAACACTCTTAGAACAAAATTCAGAATGTGTTAAGTACTCACTGGGAGATATTGCCTAAGTGGCTCCTACTTTAAGAAACATATCTACCTAGATTATGCCCAAAATGTCCAAAATCTACATTAATTTTAAATCAGCATACCATTGTTACAATAATATAATGTAAGATTTGTATGATTGTTTTAAAATGCCCTATTAAAATAGTTATTTATCCATTTTAACATTTCTGGAGTGTTTATACATCCTTAGTTACAAAAGTATTTTCAAGAAATAATTTTCCTTATAAATGATATTTATAGATTTTTCTATTGAGTAATTCTAAACTATAATGTCTGAGAAGATTCCAAGTTATAGAGTAATTCTGAAACTTTAAATGAGAATAATAATTCCTATTTATAGCTTTCAGATGTGCCAAACTACTTTCTTTGTATCGTATAATAAATATATGTTTTGCCAACCTCTTTTCTCTGCCCTCCAGTGTTAAGTCTGAAGAGACTTTATTATTCATTCACATGTTCGAAAGTAGCTGTTTCTACCTTAATAGAGCCAAAATTGTCAACTTTTCAAACATTTACTTGTTTTCTATGCCCTAAGGTTTGAAAGAAAATAGTCTCATAATGGGAAATAGTAAGCTGATATTCTGAATGCATAAATGTCTGGATTCTTTATCAGGCTATGCTATGCTACCTGTCTGTAGGTGGTGAGATGGTCTTCTAACAATAGGGAATGCAGTTTGTGGATAAATATGCCATAAATAACCAGATTTGCTACTTCCCATTGAGTTTTTGCAGTCTCAAAATTTGAACTCTTCAAACTTGGAGACTCTCCTCTCACCTGAAATTGTTTTAAATTGTAAATAAAAGTAAATGAATTTAAATATGATACAAGGAAGAGAAGATGATGTTATGACTATTCAATTCTAAATATTTTGGGCTTTTTCCAACAAAATATATGATTTATAGTGTAGATAATAAATAGATACAAACTATGAAAGTCTGACAGGTAAATGTTTGCTTTTAATAATTAGGTTTCATACAGCTAATTATAGAGTAATACTACTCATCAAAAACAACACTATGGCAATGCCAGACTAAGTGATTCTTTTTTTCAATGATTTTTTTCTAAATGATTCTTCAAAATCAGTTGAAAATGAAGAGAAAATTAAGAATGCTTTCTATAAATGCTTTGGTTCAGCATAGCAACAACTGTAAGGTTTTTATTCTTTCAACATATGTCTTAAAAATACTCAGATATCATTTTATTAAAGTACAAATATAGGAACAGGTACCATGTATTTCATACTGAATTGTGCTTAATGTTCTATTTTCATGGCATTCCTTTGGGTAATCAGTAATTTTACTGCTTTTACATTATAGAAATGCTAGATTATTTTTGAAGGGGAAATAGAGGTGAAAACCAATATTGGATCAATGATTTGACATTGCTATTCAACATAAAGCATGAAAACATGCATTTAAAATTCTAGTAGCTCTGCATTAGAAATCAACAGCAGTTCCCAAATTATGTTGAGAAATCTTCCAATGTTTTAAAGAATTTCTCCTCACCAATAAGGTGCATGGGGATGTAACATTACAACCTTGACAAAGACTAAGTGAGAATAATACTTTTTAACGAAAGGTGTAACTGGTTATCTTTTCAAGTGTTTTTAAGAAGTTAAAATTGTAGCTCTTTATACGAAAAGCTGAATCTAGAAAATTTGAAAGCTTAGCAATAATGTAATTTTAAGCAATGAAAAATTTCTCTACACAGTAAAATTTTTAGTTGATTTCCTTATCTCTCAGTACAACTCAAATGAGCAATGTTGATAAAATATGGGAAATTTTTTAGTAGCTTGTAAAATATAGCCAAATCTCACAATTGGAACTAAGGATCTCTCTTTAGCACTAGCCCGCTTCATTCTTTTCAAATGTCAAGGCGCAATCATACTTTCTTTCTTTTCTTTCTTTTTCTTTTTTTTAATATTTTTTTATCTCTACCATGAAACTCCTTTTCTACTTTCCCTATATTTTACTTCATCCCATCCTTCAGATCATGACTGAAATGTTACAGTCACAGAGGAGGCATCCTTGACCACCAATATTAGAATTGCTATGTTTATTTATTTGTTTTGGTTTGCTTATCCTCCATCATGCAACAGATTTTACTTCTTTATGTTATTTATTATATTCTTTCCCTATTCAAGCTAGAATGTAAGTTCCATGAACGCTGAGGTTTTTACTGTCTCCACACTGCCAAAGACATAGTCTAGGATAAAATACTATTAAAAAAAACTAAGTGGCCTAATAATATGCATGCCACAAACCAAGAAACTCATTTGGGAATAGACAAATATAGTCAGCCCTCCATATAAACTGGTTCTAGGTTCTAAATCTACAGAATCAACCAACAACTAATGGAAAATATCCAAAAAATTCCATTCATAGAGACTTTTTGTCTTGACATTATTCCCTAAACCTTACAGTGTAGTGACAATTTTCATAACGTTTACTTTTACTAGATATTTTAAATAAGAGATGATATACGTATATCGAGGGCTGGGATTTAGCTCAGTTGGTAGAGTGCTGCGCTGCAGTCTCTGAGGTCCCGAGTTCAATTCCCAGCACCACAAAAATGGGAGAAGGACCTGGCAATCCACTCCCAAGGCAATCCCGAAACAGTCAGCCATTGAAAACCTTATGAGGGTCACTATGAGTCGGATACCGACTCGACGGCACCTAACAACAACATACGTATATCGAAGGATGTGTGTGAGTTGTATATAAATACTACAAACATTTTATATAAGATACATGAACACCCGTATATTACAGTTATCTGTGAGCATCCTATTTCCAATACTCTGTGGATATTGGCAACCATGTTGACTTCAAATAGTTTATTAACCATTGCATTATTTGATTTTTTCAGATATCTAGGATCAGTAGTTTATAATGATTTCTTGTCTGGGCATGGTGGTACACATCTGTAATCCGAGCGACTCAGGAGGCAGAAGCCAGAGGATAGTGAATTGAAGGCCAGAGGCAGTCTGCTTAACTTCATGAGACCCTGTGTCAAAATAAAAAATAAAAAATAAGCCAGTGCAGTGGTGCATGCCTGTAATCCCAGAGGCTTGGGAGGCAGAGGCAGGAGGATTGCAAGTTCGAGACCAGAGGCAGTCTGAATAATTTAGCAAGACCATGTCTAAAAAAAAAAAAAAAAGGGCTGAGGGTGCAGTTCAGTGGTCCAGCACTTGCAAAGCATAAAAATGTGAGGCCCTGGGTTCAACCCCCAGTAAAACAAAATAAAAAAATAAAAATAAAAAATAAAATGGTTGGTGAGCACAGCCAAAGGATAGAATGCCCTTGGTTCAACCCCCCAGTACCATAAAAAATAGCTATCTAACTAACTAAATAAATAAAGGATTTATTGGAAATAGGCAGAAAAAATGTTACATTTTAAGTGATACACTTTTATTAGCAATACACTTTATATTTCATCAATTTCATTTTTTGAAAGGGTAATGATAAAATTCCTTCAAGGCACTATTATTATGTATTGTCTTAGTTGTTGCTGTTACATGCCATCGAGTCAGGTACAACTCTTAGCAACCCTATGTACAGCAGAATGAAACACTCTCTGATACTGTGCCAGGCACAAGATATTATTTATGTCTAAACCTATTGTTTAGGCACTAATTGATTGCCCTGGAAACTTTGAAGTTTATCACCAGTAAGGCATATGGGTGACTTAGTCTACAATATTACTGCAGGTTTCCCTGATAAAGTGATAAATTATCTATCTCTGGGGATGAACGGGTGACTAGATAAAGGAGAAAGATTAGAGTAAGGTAAAACAGAAAGGATACCTTGTGCAAAGTCCCTGGAGCAACTCAGTATACTGTGTTCATTCCCACAAATGCATATCACTTTATCTAATTTGAAACTACATTTAAAGTCAATTTTATTTTGCCCTAATGTGGTTTGGACCCAAGGCTTCATGCATACTAAACAAGCACCTTGGATTTGCCATCCACCTACCTCTGCCTCCTAAGTTGCTAGAATTATAGGCATGTGCCATGGCAGTTATCTTCAAGCAAATTTCAACAGAATTTACTTAATGTGCCATACTTGTAGTATTTGTAATGTTTATTAAACAGATTTGAATACAGAGTGAATCTTTCATTCAAAAATGAAAAGCTGAATTATTGAAAAGTTTATTAACTTAGTTAGTTCTAATAACAAGAGAGAATTCTCAATAAGGTAATATTCTTAACAGTTAAATTCTTCAATTTCACAATTATTATCTAGTTAATAGATGTTTCTTTGATTATATACAATGAAAACATCCAATCTAAGCAAAAAATAACCATACATGTGGAAAGCAGTTAAAATTGTAATACATATTTACATGTATTCACTCATTGGAAATTCTATCACATGTAATTTGCAATTGAATGCTATATTAATATTTAGGCATCAGAACATTACCATTGTCATACTTTCTTATTTTCTGCCTCAAGACTGTTGATTCGTCCCTGCCCTGCTTCTATAATATCTTGTCATTATGAGAAAATTAAAATTTAAGAATGTATATAAAATATATTTTTGAGAGGGAGTCTTTGTAGTAATCCAGTAAAATCTACAGTTATGGACTAAGTTATTTTATTACTTTATAATATTCTGAGGATTTATTACATTGAAATTCTTCCTTGAATTTCTTGACAATGATATTATTAGTAACTAGCTTGTGAGAAATCATTTTCTATATCACAGAATGAATCAAAGTAATATTCTGTGTCATCTAATTTGACATGTAGAAACAAATGAAATTGGCCTGATACAGTGGTACATGCCTGTAATCCCAGAGACTGAAGAGGCTGAGGCAAGAGGATCACAAGTTCAATGCCAGAGGCAATCTGTATAACTCAGTCAGATCCTGTCTAAAAATAAAACAAACAAACAAACACACAAATAAAATGGGCTGGAGTAATCCCAGGTGTAAAGTACTTGCAAAGTATGCGGAAGAGCCTGGTTTCAACACTTAAATACCCCCCTGCAAAAAATAGAAAAACAAAAGAAAACTAACAAACAACATTAACAAAAATCTTCTGATAAAACCCAAATGTAATTAATAAACTAAACTAAATTTTAAGTAAACTGCCAATTTGAATAGGATTTAACATCTAAAAAATATTAGGACTATTGATGAATAGAATAAATGCACAAGCTCTGGAAAAGTTTTAAAATATTACAATTAACATTACAACTAGAAATACAATGATAAATAATTCAAATACTTATCTTTAAAATCTACTAAGAAGATGTGACAGAACTTTGATATAAAATAAATCTTGCTTTGAGAATTGTTTACTTATTGTCTTTTTACTTGAATGATAAAGAAACCAAATTGAAAACTGGGTCCCATAAAACTTAGAAAAAGTTTACCCACAAAATGTATAAAAATACACATTAATCAGTATTTTGTTCTCAAATGTTGAAAAATTAATACCACAATAAAAGTCATTACAAGGATTTCGAGATTTGTGCAAAAAGTGTGCTTAAAAAATGATTCAGATAAGGCACTGTGGTTTACGCCTGTAATCCCAGCTACTCAAGAGGCTGAGGCAGGAGGGTGGTGAGTTCCAGGCCAGAGACAGACTGCAATTTAGCAATAACTTGTCTCAAAATAAAAGATAAAAATGGAGCTGAGGTGCAGCTACGTGGCACAGCATTTGCCTATCACTGGCGAGGCAGCCCACACTACACGGACTCCAGCTTCTTACTACTATCCCTTGGTTAATTTTATGAGCAGATATCTATCTGCTTTGTACAGCTAATTTAATATAGTTAATATTTCTGTATCTCTTGTGTAATAATGAGTCAGATATCATTCCTCTCAAAACCTGGGAATTTCCTCTCAGGATCACTATGTTGTGTGTGATAGGCAATAAAAGACATATGGCCCTAACAAACCTTTATTTTATTTTATTTTATTTTGAGACTAAATCAATGCAATCATCTATCCCAAGTAGAAATGAACAGTTTTAATTTTCTTATTTCTGGTATGTCTTCAGTTTAAATTTCTCTTTTGAGTTTTATCTTTCTCTTTTTGAAATGTTTCAAAGCAACACTAAAACATATTACATGTTCTTTCCATCTTGTTATAACTAAAATGCCATTTACAGGCAAAATATTGCTTTTTCATGAGAGACACTTAGATTCCCAAGGAAAGAGAAGAAGCATTATCCTTATCTATCAATAGCAAATATTTATAACAGGTACCACAATGATGTGTGAGTCTGTTAGGCATAATATATTATACAATTGTATTATTTTTTATCAGGTACTGCACTATTGGGTTAGGCTATTATGCATAATATATAATAGAATTGTACTTGTTTCTTATTATTACCTCAAACATCTTGCCCCTAAATCATTTACTGTATTCACTGGCCTGTGATATAGTACTTTAAAAGGTTGTCTGTCCTATTGACATATTTAATAATTAAACTCATTAAAAATTTAATTTTTAAAAAGGCCATGTTCAGGTTATTGCAAAACACTAGGAGTTATATTAAGAATCAAGAAAATATTGATTTTATCAAAATTTTCAATGTTTGATTTGTCACCATAAATATGTAACTATGTCTGTTCATTTACATGTATTATAGATAGATGTCAAACATTCTAGATATTTTGTGTTTGAGATACAGATGAGAATTCATAACTTATACATGGTCACCACTACCTTGTGTACAATAATCTATTTAGAACATTATTATTGTTTTTCTTTATTAAGCTGTCTTTTTCACTTTCTTAGCTAATATGAATGTGATGGGGCTGGGCTTTGATTCAGTTGATAGAGTGCTGCTCCACACTCTCCAATGACCCAAGTTAGATCCCTAGCACCATAAAAACAGGAGAAGGACCTGGAAATCCACTCCCAAAGCAATAACAAAACACTCAGCCATTGAAAACCCTATAAGTATCACTATGAGTTGGACACGACTAGATAATACCTAACAACAACAATGGATGTGATCATCATAGTCTATCTTTTCTTGCATTCCATTTAGTCTCTAGCATCAATGATTCAAATTTATGAATCTGGTCACCAGTTTGGTGAGAAAACTGAGTAATATTTGGTAATTCACCAACTCTCAGGTAAATACAGCAAACAGGACAAACTCATATAAACTGGTCTTCACTGTTTGTCTAGGAGCATAAAGGACTTACTGTTACTCAGAACATATTAGTCTTCTTGCAACTCATTCTACACAAAGCAATATACAGGACTGGGGGGAAAGAAAAAGAAAACCTCATATCTAAGCTCTGAGTCATTCTATGTGCTCTTGCCTCAAATGTGTATTTTACTAAAACACTTAAATAAAGCACGAGTTATGCACATGAAACAAATTAATGAAAATTATCATTGGCATGTGTGACCTAAGGATTCCAACTCTCATTTATGTTTTTCAATTTTCCTTTTTAAGCTGGGGAAGGTTAATTGCTGTTACCCTTTCAAGTTTCTTGTTACACAATCACTATGATTGAAACACCATATGAAGCTATAGAACCTAGCAGTGTCCAGTTAAAAGTCAATGTCATCTAAAGAGATGAATGATTAGCAGTTAATCGTGAACAAAATAGCCTTCTGGAAAATTGTTTAGAGAGATTTCATGCTCACATTTGAATACTACTATATTCATATGGTAAAAACAATGTGTAGGGATTTTTGTTATTGTTATAATCTTATATTTGCTTTATTTATTTAAAACATTTATTTCTGGGAATCAGTGTGAGTTTCACTGCACTAATCACCAATAAACAAAATTCTGTGAAAGAACTTATCATCAAAATGCCTTAATGCATCTTGAACACAGAAGTACGACTCAATAATTTGTTAGAATTAGGAAACATCAATATAGAAAGTTACAGTATGATTTAGTCATAAATTTTGAGTCAGAATCTATTTCTAAAATCCTCCAGTCTTCTCCTTTGTGTCACAGAAAGAGAATTAGAGAGACAGAGAGCAAAAGGGAGTTGCCCCAGGTCAGAATCCCTTTTTAATGGCAAAGACTGTATATTAACCATCTCTCCTTCTACCTCTCACATGTCAGGCCCAGGTGTCAAAATATGAATAGCTCATATATTAATTCAGTTATTCCCAGATTTTGAGGCTTTTTATTTCTAATAAATAAATGAATAAAAATCTCATTAACTGACACAGGGATTTCAGAGTTGTATTTCACCAAAACAAAATATAAAAATCAAATGAAACAAAACAGGAAAAGGACAAAAGCCAACTTTTATATCTACTCTATAAATAGACATGTTTTACTATTACTAAAATATTGTTATAGCTGTTGTTAGGTTCCCAACTAAGAAAATAGGGAATAAAGTAGCAGATAATTAAAGAAAATCTCCTTGTGTTTACTATATATTATACTAAAAAATCATACACCTTAACATTTCATTCTCATTTTTGACATATCTCTGGAGCAATGTCTAGCCCAACACCTGCTAACACTAATTTAGCAAACATTTGAGAATGGTTGTGATAAACTACCTGAGCTCACAATACCCATTGAGGAAGACTAGACAGGTGACCACATTTTGCAAAACAGAGAAAAAAAGGTGGCTGTGAATGACCCAAAGTCAGAGAGCAAGAAAATATCAGAGCCATGCATAGAAATCAGAGATTCCCAGAAAAAATCTAATGTTCTTTCTACTGTACGAAACAGCTTCAGAAAATGAGAACAAAGAAAATAGCTTTCTCACTTTAAGAGCAATATTTTTAAATGCAGTAAAAATAACATGAAAAAGCAAGCATCCATAAAATAATCTTGCTAGTAAAATGCCTATACAACTCATTGTGCACATTTTTCATGATGAAAAAGAAGTATATTATTATATGCCATTTTAAATCACATTTACTTCTATGCTGAAGAAGAAAAAAAATTAAATCATGTTATTGTTAAGAAAAAATGCAGCTGTTTATATAGTTCTATTCAAGAATCTTTCTATAAAAATGATTCTTTTCACATACTATAGAAAATAATAGAAGGATGATATTAAATAGAGAAACTTAAATTTATTTCAGATTTATAATTATATGGTGATACAAATAACATTTTATCTCTTCAGGGCCTCACACTTGAATAAAACAACTGAAAAATAATTACCAATTGTTGTATGATTTACTTTCCCTACTTATGTTTACAATTACTGATTTATATCACCTTACTAGTTGAGAAGTCTACAGCCTTACCACCCTGATATCTGATCTTGTCAGATTTCAGAGGCTAAGCAGGGTCGTTCCTGTTTAATCCTTGGATGGAAGACTGCCTGGGAACACCCAAGGTTAGGATAAGGGCCTCCCTGACCACTCCAGAAACAATCAACCATTGAAACCCTTTGGATATCAGAGAAGCACTGACATTAGTGCCAGGTATGGCACATTGTTAGGTAGTGTTTCCTCTGTTGTGCACAGGGTCAATATGAGTCTGACCCCAGTTGACCACACCTAAGCACAACAACTAGCTGAGTTTCCATCTGATTGAGAAAAAAATTCTCATGTGCTTATTCATCCATTCAATCAAGAAATACTTATCAATCCCCAAATACTGCATAGTCACTGGAGATACAATCATGAATAACCCGACAAAAATCTCTGTCTTAGCCTTCATTCTAGCAAGAGAAAATAGACACTTGACAACATAAGTTATTGAATTTTTTAAAATATTGAAGTATGGTGAATTATAAAAAGGAAAAAGGGAAATTTGGCAAAGAAGTGTCAAGAGATTGAGAGACGGTAGGGCTGGAGTTAAGAGAGGGCCTGACTAATGAGGTGATTTTGAATAAAACACTGACACAAGTAAGGGAATGGGCACATGCACACACTTAGAGGAAGAGGGGTTAGCCAGAGGAACAGATGTGGTTAATTCCCCCAGCAAGATTGTGCATGGCATGTTTAAGAAAATGGCAAGTAGGTCAGGGTGATTAGACCTGAGTGAACAAAGAATAAATTAGTAAGAGATAATAAGGTAAAACTTAATGAGTGAGGGGTTAGGGATTTGTGAGCAAGGCTATCAATTAAAAGATGGGGAGATGCATAGAAATTTTGGAAGAAGACACAGAACTAATTCACTTGGAGAATGAGAGAAAAATTGGACATACAATGAGTTTACTTGAAGCATTAAAAAGACTTTAGATAATGATCATGAACTTACTGAGAGATTTTTTCACAGATATGCACATTTCTCTAGCTACACTTTGCTGTGAGGGTGAAGGAATAAAAGAGGTTTATAGTTGGATTTAACTGTGGTTGGGATTTGGCTAAAAGATGGCAGGGTGAGTATGGGGCAAGGAAGCTGAAGGTATAACACAAGGTGGTGATTAAATGGAATCTGTAGTACTGAAGTGATTAAGAGGCAAGTGAAGACACATGAAGGTAAATGGCAGGAAAAGGTGGTTAAGTTCAATGAGTTGTAGATACACGTTAGTTAATTGGCTTTTTGAAGTCAGCTCACTAGATAAATCAAGCTGGAGAGAAATGGGCTGCGATTAAAGATTAAGATGCTTGGAATCAAGATGGTGAAGAGTTTGCCATTACAGATAAGGCAAGTGTCAATGGCAGTGTTACCAGTCACAAGCAGCGGGGCTTCTGCAGGTGTTTGGTCTCCTTAATTAATGAATTTATAAATGGACTAAAAGGAAATTTGAGGATATTTACTAAGAAGCAGAAAATAGTGGTGGAACAAGCAGGTTGGAGATATAGGCCAGCATGGGGAGATACTGACATGGAAAGGAAATGAGAGAAAAAGTCACACATTCTGAGACAGAGAGCAGAAAGCTGACAGCTCCAACAGTGAAAATCCATGGAACAGCTACATCTACACTTTTGTGATACAGGTAAGAAAGCATACAGGTCAGCAATGAGGCTGTAGGTGTTTCTGAACATCTATGTAGAATTGTAGATTATCTGTGGATGCTAACAGATTTCTGTGTTTGCTCTGGACATTGCTGAGAACTGTAGATATTGCTGAGAGCTGTGGGCACTGCAAACTGGGCATTGTAGATTTCTGAACTTTTCAGACCTCTGAACATTGCAAATTCTGTGGACTTGGCATTGAGAGGTGAAACTTTGGGGATTTTTAAGTCTTTATCTCATTAGGGGCCAGATATTCATTCCCTCTGTTTGATCCTGTCTTAGATGTGTCAAATTTCTCTCACTTGTTGGATTAGGCTGGACTCGTTGGACTGTAAAACAGGTCTTTCTGTTTATTGCAGAAGGGATCCTGCCTCAAAATGGCAAGCCTCTCCCCTAAACCTGACATGGAGGCAACTGCGGCCTTCATATGTAAACAGAATTCTGGTTAGAGGTTAGACCATGTGTAAAGGTACTATAGGTTCTCTGTAAAAGGTATTCTCTCCTAGCAAGCATGCTATTTGCAAGGATATTATCTCCTAGAGAGGTACTGATTATTTCTTGATATTCAGGTTTCAAAAGGTGCCTAGAAAGTAAATAGCTGTAGAGACCCATACCGCTTTCCTTCTTTCTGCCTACCTTCCCCTAACAGCATGACCAACGGAGGGAGTATCTAAGGTAGGAAAGGACTAGAGCAGAAAACAAAAATGTACTGAGAGTCTTCCTGGAGATTCAAACAAGCTACGGGCTTATAGGTGTGGAGAGATGGTGGCCAGATAGAAGTAAAAATAAGCCAAATTCTAAAAATTTTCACATAATAAAGACATCTAATTTACCACTGATGGGGGCTCTATGTGTAGTATGGTCTGAAAGACTGAAATTCAAAGCTTGGTAATTTTAGGGAAGAGTAAGGAAAGTCATTTGGAAATGGCAAGGTGGAGAAAAAGTCTCCATTTTGGAAAGCAAAAATTACCATTAGAGAACTTTGAGGGAAATACTATACTCAGATGAGAGCCAGATTCAGGGAAAAAAAGTGAAGAATAATATAAAGATATTGCTTGATTGATACCAAAACCAAAGCAGGGGATATTACCTTCATAACAACTCTTAATTCACTGGAAGACATATTAGATAGATATAAGCATTTTATATAGTCTTGTGAAGTTCTTTCATTTAATTTCAGTTGTAAGTATAATTATTGCATATCCTCAAATCTAATCTGTACCCTGTCAATCCATGTAAAGAGCTAAAGAATTAGATGCAGATTAGAATTCCATGCGGATTAGATTCACAGTTCAGAGCTGGATTGGGGGAAAACTACAGAACTGCTGCATGTGTTGTTAAAAATAATACAACACAAATATTTTATATAAATTATGATTATAATTTGCCTAATGTTCATAACATTCTTCCTCATTACTGGTAACTGAAATATTATTAATGTTCTCCATCACTTCACTATCATGTTTATCCAGTTGCCCTGTAGACAAGAAGTGGTTGAAAGAAAGGAGTGGATTCAAATTTCAAGCTTAATTTTTTCCATTTAAGGAATAAGCAAAACCTGAATGCAGACTAGATTCAGGTGCAGAATATATTCAAGAATATATGGCATCTCCGTTTTTAAGATAAGAAAACAACCTGAGTGAGATTAAATTATTTCTCTCAGATCACATAGCTTATCAAAGGACAATTGCAAACCACATTGCAAATGAGACTTGGACCCAGTTCATACAAATAGCATTTCAACTAAGATACCTTTAAGATTTTTTTGCTTGGAGTTAATCAGTCTTCTTAAATGAAGTGCTACGTAATACAAAGATCATCTATTAATGCTAGTGTGGCAGCAAAGGACATATTCCTACCTCTTGTGCATAGTTCTCATCTATTCATTTAAGAAAGAATTACTGAACCATTGGTGAAACAACAGTGATAGACATTCTTGCCTTTGTGGAGTTTAATGGAGATTTGATACAGGAACTAAATACGTAATTATATAAATAAACTACTTGAAAGCCTGCAGTTTTAAGAAATAAAATTTCAGAGAGGTCCTAGGTTGGTTAGGAAATTGAGGTTTCAATGAAAAAGTGACACAAAAGAGGCAACACTGAAAATGTGGAGGAAATCTTTCCATGAGTACAGAGAGACTCTAGGAAGAGAATGTTTGGAAAACTTTAAGGGAAGGAGCTTGGCTTCAATGAAAAACAAAAAATCTCTAGCCATAGAAACTAAGGAGTAGGGAGTGGAGGCAAGGGTAAGGGTGAGGAGCGAGAGGGGAAAGGAAGCACATTAGACTGTTTCACATACACTATTTTTTATTGAATAGCCCTAGCAAAGATTTTGAAACAAGAATAAATTTGGCATTCTTATTTAAGTGGCTGCCCTAATGAATTCCTTCTTGAATGTGATAATATTCAACATGGTGTTCAGCAATAACATTAGATGTTTTTCTTGTGGATTTTCCATATTTACAATCTACAAAGGGTGTGTTATGAGTTCCTAAGGCAATATCTAAAATAATTAGACATTTACACATGACTTATAAAATTCAACAAGAATTTATCAGTAAATATATATACTGGGTTTGGTTTTATTTACGGTTAACTTTAGTTTTGTTTTGAAATAAGTGCCCTTGCTTTCCAAAATATAATCAGACATGATAAATAAAGATGATGGAGATAGATAAATTGTTATGATTTGTACATCATTCATTTTGGATTTAAAGGGTTTTTTTAATGGAAACATATAACTCACATACAGACATAAATCTTGCCTCGGTTTGAACTTCTTGATTAAGTGTTCATTTGCTCATACTTTTCCATTGATTCGACTTCTCTCACATGTTACAATTGCATATTTTGCCAAATGTTCCCTTTTACTATACATGTTTGTTAAGTGATTTCTTAGTGAATGATTATAACTTATTTTGGTTTTCTTTGTTAAAACTAAATACACATTATAAAAATTATAAATTAATATAAAATTGACCCTGATTTCATAATTTGAAAGCTATTTTTCTTTTTGAATTTGAAATAAACAGCAGACTCATTTTTTGACAAATGACACTTGTTACAAAGCACCTTGTGGTCATTATGTGTGAATTATAGTATGATATAAAAATGAGAAATACTATTGGTATTTCTGAATAATTTAAATTTTCTTTATTGGGCAGTGACCCATGTACTAACATTTCTGTTACTCAAAACACATCACTATTTTCAAAGGCAAAAGACCAGATGCTTGTTATGCAATGGTATCTCACAAATCAGTGTTAAAGTTATATAATGAATTGAGATGTATAATTCACTTGTTATAATGTCTGGTAAATGGGTTGGGGTTTAGCTCAGTTGGTAGAGCACTGCTCCACAATTTATTAGGATCCTCAGCACTGCAAAAATGGAAAAAGGATGTTGCAGTCCAATCCCAAAACAATCCCGAAACAATTGGCCAATGAAAACCAATCAGCCATTGAAAACCCTATGAAGGTCCCTATGAGTCAGATATATATAACTCAGTGGCACCTAACAACAACAACAGCATCTGCTATAAAAAATGAGCAAACAGAACACATATACATAGTACACATACACACTCAAACACATGCATGCACAATTCTTTTGACTTTGTTGTTCAGTTAAGTTTCAAGTTTCTTTCTTGACTGCATTCAGATAATTCATTCCCAGATGACTTCACATAGCACTAAACTCTAGTACTTGGTTTCAGCAATCCTTGCTACTAAAACTATGTATGTCAATATAATTGAAAATCAAAATTCAATTCCTTTAAAAATAAAATCCTTGGATCAAACACAGCATAGTCCTATAACATCCCTGCCAATTTGCCACCCAACAAACATTTCATAATTCTGTAATTCAGAAAGGATTATGTTTTATCTTTGACTCAGTAACTTCACATTTATAGTTAGTAGAAACTTGTCTTCTTCTCACCTGCTCTCCATTAGTACTAATTTAGCCACTTGACCAAATAATTTTTACTCTCTTCCTCCTCTTTGGGCTGCATTGAAAATAATAATACTATAAGGCTAATCATAATTGAAAATAATATAAATGGATGTAAATGCTAAGAGGTTGTAGAGAGGCATCTTTTTAGATGGTTTATAAAAAATAAAATATTGGGATAGTTTTAATAAAAATAAAATATTAGGATAGTTTTAATAGAATAGGATGGAATGTATTCTAAGATGACAGAATAGGTCTCTGAGAATATAATTATAAAAACTATTGTTATGCCCAAGTATGATGAACATTCAATTGGACTCAGACTTTGAGAATGAGTGGGGAAGAGGTGGAGCATTAGCCAGGAAAGGCAAGTTAAAGAAATAGTCTAGAATACTGTGAATATGTCATCAAAATATTAGAATTTCATTTAGTAAAAGAGATAGATTATTTTGAAAAAATTTAATAAAACATTTTTATGATCAAAGTCATCTTTATGAATATTAATCTCACACAAATTGAAGGAAGAAACAAGTTTGAAAAAGAAAAAATAAGTGGCAAAACATTATTTGTGATTGATAAAATAATGACTGAACTGAGATGGTGACAAAAATGGATAGGAACTAATGATCACATTTTTAGAAATAAACATTAAGTGCATAATACTACAGTAGAACTTAACTTCCAGTATCTCAAAGCATCTCTTGATAGAGAATTCTGAGAATCCCAATTATGCAATGAGGAAAGTGAAACTGCAAAAGCTGAAATGACAAGGTCGATGCCCTATGAGGAGTCAATGGATACTTATCAGTGATTTCATACTCCTGTCCAGTATATGGGGGCACATCCAAGACTCACTCATCAGCCATCTAATGTTCAGTTTTAAAGTTCATTATAATATCCATTTACAAACTGGATAAATCATTCCTATATCTAATCAGATCCATGTTTTTAATACTAACTTTTCATTGAGGTTTACATTTTTCGTGAATCAAGTTTCTCCTTAGATATTATATCATCTTGAAACACACACACACACACACACACACACACACACACACACACACACACAGAGTTCCCTGAGCATTGGTAGGGTTTTTTTTTTTTTATTAAATGAAATCACTTAACTACTTATGATACTTTTGCATCACTAGATACAAGTTGTCCACAGGTGTACCACCCTGACATCCAATCCAGTCTGATCTTGGAAACAAGCAGGGTCAGGCCTGGTGAATACTTGGATGAAAGGCCAGTTGGGAATACTGTGTGCACTAGGCTCAGAAGAAGGACCTGGTACCCCACTACCCAAACAATCCACCATTGAAAACCCTATAAATAGCAGAGAAACAGTGATGTAGTACTGGGCATTTAGTATCAGGTAGTGTTTCTTTCTGTTTTACATAGGGTTGCTATGATCAGACCCAACTCAACAGTACCTAATAACAACAGATACAAGTCAACCATCTTAAGTGCAATCTATAAATTGTGTTGGCCTTTCTTGTGTTCATTCTCCTCTCTGTGGCTCAAGGTGACTATGTTGTTGATAGATGACATCCAGTCATTTCCAACTCATAGCTACTCTCATAGGATTTTCGATTCCTGAATGTTTTGGGATTACTTCAGGAGTGCATTGCCATGTCCTTCTCCTGTTTTAGCAGTGCTGGGGTCAAACCAAGGGCCTCAGAGACCACAGAGCAGCACTCTACCAACTGAGCTAACCCCCAGTCCCAACGTGACTGTATTAGTTATTAAGTTTATAGTATGTTTGACTTTCAAATCCTACCTTATACAATTCTTTACAGAAGATTAAATGATTGGATGAGAGTCTTCTGGTACTCTTTTTTGCTTCTTTGCAAGTAACTGTATCTAAATCTTGTTTTCTTACTCTGGAATGCTTTTTCTTTTTCTACTCACTGAAGCAAACATATTCATTGCAGATTTTCAGCTCAAATTATGAAATATCACAAAACAATCCAGAATAAAGCTGACTTACAATTTTGACTACTTAATAATTAAAAATAGTTGTGTAGACTGGTAAACCATATCAAATCTTAGAAATTCATATAATTTATAGCAACTGATTTTAGAACAATCCTTAAGTAAAACAATAAGGAATGAAAACCTTGTATATTTTAGAGTGTCAGGGGTAAAAAACATATTTTCACTTAATAAGAAGCACCCAGAAGAGACTGTAGGGGCATAAATGCTGCAAGTTTTCTTTCAGTTTTAGAAGTCTCTACATGATGTCTTTGTTCCTAATGTCCTCAATAATTATGTTAAGAGATCATAGATGTATGGAAAATCTTGTACTATCAGTAAACTTTCTACGGCAGCAGATGAATTGATTGAGTAAATTGTGATAGTAAGTCATTGATTCATTATACAAGCAGTTGGTACATTTTTACATGGTCTGAATCCTTAAAAATATAAAATTATGATATTGTACGAGTGAAAAAGTCATCTTTTCTCTAAAAAATATTCAATGTGTACTTATTCATCTTTATATTTTTGGAATTATTATTTCTTTTTGAGGAAGTGATATTTAAATTTTTGTTGGATTCAATTTCATATATTTTTGAAGAGATATTTCTGTATACTCAGAGCTTTCTTTTAACTTTTTATATGAAATATCTATTAGTATGTTTAATAAGTCAGTGATTTTGTTGTTGTCATTGTTAGGTGCTGTCGAGTCGAGTCCGACTCATAGGTTTTTCAATGGCTGACTGTTTCAGGCTTGCCTTGGGAGTGGATTGCCACGTCCTTCTCCCATCAGTGATTTTACCACTCTAATATTTGAATTGCCTGTAGCCATACCACTGTGGCATTTGATCCCATCAAACCTCAGAAGCTAAGCAGGGTCAGGCCTGGTTATTACTTGGATGGGGGATCACCTGGGAACACCAGTACTGTAGGCTTGGGAGAACGGCCTGACATAGCAACCTACTCCCAAAAAACAATCAGCCATTGAAAATCCTATGAACAGCAGAGAAGCACTGTCAATATTGTTTCACCTGTTGTATGCAGGGTCCCTATGAGTCGGATACCTACTTGATGGCATCTAATAACAACAACATTTCATTAGAGTTAGTTTCTGGAAACTCTCCATTTTGGAACTTTTTAAAAATTTCTTTTACTTTTATTCTTTGTGTTAGTGTCTACATATTATGCAAATCAGTCACGTCTCCTTATCTTTTGGACTGGCTTTTTACAAGAGAGGAGCCTCACTAATCAGCCCAATCAAAGATTCTGGAGATGTATCCAACCCTTGTGCCTGTCCAGCCACCTTTGTTTTTTTCTTAGTGCCTCCAGGAATCTAGATTATGATAGGACCAATGAAAGATCTGGAACAAAGGAGAATGAAGTCAGTTCCATGAGCACCTCCTTGAAATTTGGATCATGGATGCTTCTCTAATTCTTTCCCTCTGCAGGGAAAAGCTAGGACCTGGGAACACTTTATTTTTTGTTCTGTTCTTACCTGGTTGTTCTGGCCAACTAGATGAATAACCACTGTTAAACTAGATTAAACCACTGTTTTGATTCTGACGGGCCCCTAGTCAGTTAGCAACTAAAGTATGATGGATCTACTTAGTGCTCAGAGATGGGCTAGACAGAAGATGGTCTTTTGAGGAAGCCATCAGAAAAGTTAAAGAGTTTTGGACATGTACTCCAACTCTAACCAGTCCAATGGAGATGTTGGGGTCTAGGGATTATTTCCCACTATATCTTTACTGTGCTTTTTGTTGGTGATTGCTGACCTAAACCAAACTACTCTTTTGTATGTAGTAATCCCTGTGGTATAAGAACATGTCAGGGCATGGCAGTTCTCTGAGACAGGCAAGGCAGGAGTCAGATTGAAGAGCCAGATTCTCTGATAGGGATGCTAGATGTATGGACCAAATCCTTTACTTCTCAGGCAGACGATGGAAGTTGGTGGTTTCTTCTTTCTCGTGTTGAATTATGCTAAGAGAAGTTATGACAGAAAGGTGTATCTTCTTTTCCTACCAGTTTCAATATGGCTAGATTTGCACTTATTAGGAAATTTTCAACTAGTTTCTAGATTGCTCATAAAAAGAATTGACTTGTGTGGTATGGTTTACTTGGAGCATCTGTGGTGGAAGAAAAGTACACTTGATGACATCATTTCCATTTGGGAAAGTTTTTAGCATATATAAACTGGTAAAGTTGTAAAGGCAAAGTACAAATAATAAATTTCAAATAAAAATTTCACACAATTAGAGTAAAAAATAATTTACAAGGGAGTTAAACCCAGAGCCTTGCACATATGGGGCAAGTGTTCTACAACTGAAGTGTACCCTAAGCTTCTTTTTTATTTTTATTTTGGTACAGAGTCTCTCTAAATTGCGCAGGCTGTCTCTGGCTTTGAACTCATGCTTTTCCTGCATCAAGCTTCTGAGTCATTGTGATAACAGCCATGTGCCATGGTGCCAGGCTAAAGTTATTTATTTATTTATTTATTTATTTATTTATTTATTTATTTATTTATTTTTATAGTGGAGATGATTGAATCCAGGACCTTCTACCTGCAAGTTTTGAGGCAGGTACTCTACCATTGTGCTACACTTCCTGCCAAGATAATTTCTAAAACCAGTAAAAACTCTATTGGATATTAAGAAAGGTTCTCGTGTCAATTTTCTATCATGCCTGGGAAAATTCTTGTGGATGGAAAGTACATACAATTGAAAGGATGAAGTTAATAGACCACAAAAACAAAAGAATAAAACACTGTAATAAGAATAGAAAACATAGTGAATATTACTAATTAGAGTTGTTATTGTTGTTGTTTATTATTGTTGTTTGTTGCCAGTGTCCAACTCATAGCAACCCTATGTACAACAGGTGAAACACTATTTCAGTGCTTCTTTGCTATTCATAGAGTTTTCAATGGCAGATTGATTTTTGGAAATGGGTTGCTGGATCCTTCTCCCATGATTGTTGTTGTTGTTGTTAGGTGCTGTCGAGTCGGGATCCAACTCATAGTGACCCTACATACAACAGGCGAAACCCTATTGTCAGTGCTTCTCTGCTGTTCATAGGGTTTTCAATGGCTGATTGATTTTTGGGAATGGGTTGCCAGGTCCTTCTCCCATGATTAGGGTAGTTTATTCTAATAGAGGCCTAAAGAAATTTCCTACATCTGAACCAGAAATCCAAAGAGATGTATTTCATCACTATGTAAGCACATGTTTCCCTTCAATACCAAGTATTTCCTGGGAACAGCTTTCTAAAGAATTTGGTGGTTTTTCTTTAATGATTCTAAGTGTGGAAAATGAGATATAAATTATGGCACAGATAATAAGAAATGCTAATCTAGGAAGAACAAGAGGAAATAAGACTATTTCTGGTCATAGAGGAAATAGAAATAATTTGGAAAATAGGAATTTCAGCATTTCTAGTTGGCATCCTGAGAGTTACCACTTGTAAAAATCCAGAATAGACAGACAGGCAAAAAGAAGCTTGACAGAATACATACTTCCTAGCTATTGGAACATAACTTTCAAAATAAAAATGTGGTTAAATTCAGCAGCAAAATATACAGGACTAATCACCAAGCCAATCACCTCTTATATGAGGTTAAGTAGATTTCTCCCAAAGTAAGACAAAATATCATAAGGTCACAACAATAGAAAATGTGAGAAAAAAATGAAAGGAATGGAAGGTAGCAGTTATATACAGAAATCCCAAATATATCTAAATAAAAGTCCAGAAGATATGAAGGAAAATAAAAGTAAAACCATTGAAAACATGCTGATGTTACAGGATAATATTAGTAAAAGATATGCATATATTTATGGAAAAAGTCCACCAGGGGTTAGTAATGTGAATTACAGCATAACAAAACAGAAAAAAAGATAAGAAAAATATTAAATATCCTTATCATTTTAGAACATATAAGTAAAATTGAAATGATCTAGTTATTAGTTACATCAGCAATAGTAGACATTTTAAATAAAATGGAGAGATGCTGTCTATTAAGAACAAAAAATGTTTACCTAAGAATTATCTAAAGTTAATTTCTTCAAGCACAGAAAAATTTAATATTTAATTTAATGGAAGGATTTTGATAATTTGCTTCCCATGTACTCTAGATGATCATGATTAGACAAGGATTAAGTATAGTAAAGGAACCATAATTGCTAGAAAGAAACTGACATAAAGTTAAAAAGGAATATGTTGCAAATATGTCCAGGAAAAAAACAAAGAAATTCAATGGAAATCTTCAATTCAACATTATTATCCTCTAGGATTGAGTATAAAATTAAGTCATTCGGGAATGT